>VDFB02350501.1:0-23998 GCA_007258455.2 Sequoia sempervirens
TCTTTTTCTCCATTTCATTATGTATCTATGTATCCATAGATGCAGCCATGCATATATCAATTTATGCACATCTTGCCATCTCTACATGTATCTGTCTATATATGTATGACTGTATCTATGGGTGCATGTATACATTGATTTATGCATACATGCACCTATGAATTGCGTACACACATCCATCTACATATGTATCTATCGATATTTTGGATGGATACATGTATATATGCATGTATGGACTCATGCACCCATGTATTTGTCTTTGTCTTCGGCCAAATGGCCCCTAATGGCCAAAGTATCCTAGTCACCCATGGCCGCCAAGCAATTCCAGCGCCCTCCCCACCAGCCACATGCCATTTAATGCACTTGCTTCAATTATTTTGACCTCTCCATGTGTTCGCATTTTCCTGATATTTCAATGCATTTAATTTGCACTCATGGATTACGTATCTCTACTCGCCAGTTTTATAAACTATGCCTTTGCTTAAATTTATTTAATCAATCTATGCGATCGCATTTCATTGATTTTCAATAACAAGAATAATTTATAAAGCTATTCTGATAAATAGAAACATCAAAATGCTAATTTTCCAATATTGATTTACTAGAATAGTGCTAGTTTTCCAATATAACAAAATTAAAAGTTATATGTTGACATACATTTATGCATATTGTCCATACATGCATATATGCATATATGCCTTCATCCATATTTACATGTGTATATGAATACATCCTTCCATGTACCATATGCATTTGTACCTATATGCAAATATGCATACATCCATGTATACATATGTTCATATCTCCATCTCTCCACATACTTTTGTTTTTTGTGTATACATGTGCCTGTTGATGCATCCATGCATATATATGTGAATAGCTCTACGTGTTTCTCTCTCCATGTATTTAATGTTCTCCACTGCATCAGCATTTGCATGTTCTCAGTTTTATGACCTTCCATATTTATTTTTTCCCATAGTATATGCATAACAACTTCCACTTTGTCTTCTATTTTGACTCTTATATCCATAAATATCATTATATTTTTTATATCCACTCTTCTATTGTCGCATTTCGAGGAAGCTCAAGGATCTCAGTACCTTGTTTAGTACGAAGGAGAGTGAGAAATGCAACATGGGTCTTTTTTCTGTGTTTATATTGACGGACTGAGCCCTATGATGATTTTTAAAAGCATAACCAATACCAAACTAGACATTCTTCCACCTCTTGTTGCAAGAAATAATCACTTCATACCCTATTGATTCCATTCATTTCCATTTCCACCCTTGCACGTCCTTTCTTCTCAAATCAAGTACATTTCAAAATCCATTTATTTGCTTGTGTTGCATCATACTAATGTGTTGCATTCCTTTTTTCATTAAATCCACCTCTCTCATTCAAATTTTCATTTCTTGCATTTAATTGTAAGCATATAACTTACAAATGATAAATTCATACCATTTACATTCCCATTCATTCTCATATCCACCATCCCATATCCTTCCCTCCCATGTCAAATACTTTTCATAACTTATTCATACACCTTATTTGCATCTCACCATTCTCTCAATTCGCTCTCTTTGTTCCACTCGCATAACTCATTCTTCTTTTAAACACTCACATATCTTTATCTATCTACACCTCAAATATACCTTCATCCATCACAACAAAATTCACACCATACCAAACAAAGAAAAAGATGAAGAAAATATCAAGGTTATGCAAATAAACACTGAGGGCTTTGAAAATAACACTCATAACATAGAGTTGTATTCAAGAGTTATTTTCAAAATGTGTTTTCTATACTTTGTTTATTACAGATCCCTAAAAACACGTATAACAGTTTCTTCAAGCTTATAATGTGTAATCAGATTTAACAAATATTTACATGTTTCCATGCATTCAAATGCATCGTTAGGTATCCTTTATACACTTGTTCAAAAAACAATATTGTATATGTTTCAAATGCAAATTGTTCCTGACATTTCTCGCTTTATGCACACATGCATTTATAGATTGTTCTTTATGTGCCAAATTACATGGACACATCTATACATCCATGCATACATAAATGTTTACATGGCTCCATATATTTATGCATTCCTTTGATATATGCATTGCTGATATATAGTTTGTTTTCCCTGTCTTCCTTTCGCCTACTACTGCAAATGCTACTTGAGCCTCAATGTGCTTTGACAGATTTGTATTTCTACTTGATTTTAGTGTTTTCCATTCAAATTTCTCATTCACATGTCATTTATGCTTTTCACTCTTCTTTGCATTGTGTGCACATGGATACATGTATACATGCATGCATGTGTACATAGATGCCTCAAGCATTGTTACAAATGTTTAAGATTATTTGCATTCAATACTTGAAATAAAATAATAATGCATTTTTGCTTCCTGGATAAGATCATAAAGGAAATTTGTTACTGCAAATGTAAACATGCACCCATGTAAAGGTACTAGTATTCATTGGTGTTTCTCTTTTGACTCTTGTATCCTTAAATATCATTATATTTTTATATCTATTCTTCTCTTGTCACATTTCAAGGAAGCTCAAGCATCTTGGAACTTTGTTTAGTCTGAAGGAGACTGAGAAATGGGACGCTCCGATCTTTCTTTTGTATTTGTATTGAGACCTTTCGACCCTATGATGATTTTAAGCATAACCAATAACTCCGAAATAGACATTCTTCACCTGCAGACAGGGTTTCTTTAAATACCTATTGAATCCACCTCTGTTTCCATTCCACCGGAATTCACGTGGTTTCTTCCTCCGGAAATCAAAATACGTTTAAGTCGAACTTTATACTTCTCTTGCATCCACTCAACCAGTACGTTTCGCGTCGACTCCACTCATTTCAAGGTTTTTGCGTATGGTGGCTTTATTTTAAAGGCAAAACTCAAAGGCGTGAGTCCATCGTTTTACATAATTCATTCTCCACATCAATTTCAATGTCGCCTTGCTTCCCCATATCATCGCTGCAGACATTCATATACCTTGCGTAATGAACTATAAGTTTCCTTTATCGCTTGTTCCACTTACATGCGGCTCATTCTTCTTTACCGCCTTTACATATCTTTATCTATATAGCTCAAATATACCTTCATCCATTGAGACAGAAGTTACCATTACCAAAGGGAAAATGAAGAAATTATCAAGGTTATGCAATTAAACACTGAGGGGTTTGTAAATAACTATCACAGTTTCTTGTAGGCTAAAATGTATAATCAGATTTCATAAATATATACATGTATCCATGCATTCAAATGCATCGTTGGATATCCTTAATACACTTCATCAAAAAACAATAATGTATTATTCTTTTGTTTCGATCATAAATGTTTTTTTATATCTTTCAAATGCAAATTGTTTCTGACATTTCCTAGCTTTGTGCACATAGGCATTTATAGATTCTTGTTTACTTACCAACTTACATGGACACATGTACACATAGATGGATGCATAAATGTTTGCCTTCATCCATACATTTATGCATTCCTTCGATATATGGATTGCTAATAAATAATTAATTTTCCCTGTTTTCTTTCGTTTAATACTGCAAATGCAAATTGAGTCTCATTGTTAAAATACAGTTGTATTCAAGAGTTCTTTTCAAACCGTCTTTTCTAAATCCTGTTTCTTATAGATTCCTAAAAGCACATATGACAATTCCTCAAAGGCTATAATGTATATTCAGATTTCACAAATATTTACATGTTTCCATGCATCCAAATGCATTGTTAGATATACTTTATACACTTGTTCCACAAACACTAATGTATTGCTGCTTTGTTTCAGACAATAATGTTTTTTTTGTTCTTGTTTAAGATGCAAATTGTTGCTAACATTTCTAACTTTATGGACGCAGGCATATATAGATTCTTCTTAACATACCAACTTACATGGACACATGTACACATCCGTGCATGCATATGTCTTTACATGGATCCATATTTTAATGCTTTCCTTTCATATATGCATTCATACTAACTAGTTTATTTCTCTTGTTTTCTTTCATTTAATACTGCAAATGCAACTTTAGTCTCATCACGCTTTCAGGCTTGCTCGAGTGCCAAGGATGCTTTTCACTCTTCTATGCATTATGTGCACGTCGATACATGTATACATGCATCCATCTATACTTAAATGCTTCAAGCATTGTTACAAATGTTTCTCTCTCAATAATTTGGATGCAAAGTGCTACGAACATGTAAATTATTTTACTGTACCTACATTTTATCTTACCTAATAAGATTCTTTATATCTTTTCAAATTATTTTTTGTTTAAAATATATACACAAAAAAATATTCATTCGTATTACATTAACAACATTCAAATCTAATTTATAAATAAAATCAATACCTTTGTACTATTTCATCTAAGAATTTATCGTAATATTTATTCCACTTATTACATTTCAATAAGTTAAATTATTACATTTCATTTTATATATACACAAATTTAATCTTAGGTAGTAAGGTTCTTTATTATATTTTTGCAAATTACTTATTGTTTATTATATAAACACAAATTTTTATTCATATAACATAAACAACATTATAATCTTATTTATAATAAAATCAATAGCTTTCTAGTCATTCATCTAACAATTTATTGTAATATAATTACATTGTTCTACACACAAAAATATCTTATTATATTACATAGACATGATTTAAATCTTATTTATAATAAAATCAATAGCTTTATATAATACTAACCTTCATACTACATTAAAAAAAACATTGATTAATCTTACAAAAGTTCATACTCAAATGAGCTACCCCTATCAATCTTCCACCTTACACTACTGTTTCTATTAGCACTTGCATATTGTGATATGATAAACTAAAATAACTCAATTGTATTAATTAACATAACATGTGTTTTACAACATTACACTAAACATAATTTTAATATTGTAAATTCGAGCTGAGTCTCCTCCCGCTTTAAGACTCGTTCAAATGCCGACTATGCATCTTACTCTTCTATGCATTGTGTTCATGTGGATATATGTATGCATATATGTCTCAAGCATTATTACAAATGTTTCCGATTGTTTGCATTCAATAATTATTACAAATTAATAATGCATTCTTGCTTCCTAATTAAGATCATAAAGAACCTTCCTTCTCACAAATGTATACATACACACACCAAAAAAAAAGTATTCACTGGTATATCTATAAAAAAATCCATGTATACATGATACCCATAAATAAAATTTTCCATCCATCCATCCACACGTGTTACCTGTTCACATGTCCCTATGGACCACGTTGCCCATGCACCATAAAAATTGCTTCAAACTTTTCTAGCTATTTTAAATACATTTAAATTCCTATTATCTAAAAACTTTTTCTAACTTGCGTCACTTGTTTATTTTATATTACCTTTAATTTTATGTTAAGGGATTTTATTCTCCCTTTCAATATTAAAACGCTTTCAATATTAAAGAGATGCTTCGTCCGGACAATCAAAGATGGTTGTGGGGTATTCGAACCTAAAGTACAGGTAATCTTTCAGTTCAATACAATCGGCATGTAATGCTAAACAAATCTATACCGAAAACCCTATTTTTTAAACGTGGGAATGGATCGAAATGTGCTTAAAATTTGATTTGGTACTGGTTTCTGTTCTTTTTTTTTATACTATTATTTCAAAGACCTGACAAACTACAACGATGAAGGGGACGATCGGGGTGCGAACTGCAATACCGTTTTTTCCCATGATCGACTCTGAGTTTGCCCATGCCGTCGGATATGCTGTCAAGAAACAGAAGAAAATCAAAGTCATAAGCGCAGGCCCATCTGCCTTAAAAAGCAAGTGAAGAAAATCAAAATCTCGATCGCCCAACGCTTCAGCAGGTTAGGCTATTTGTAGCTGGTCTTTTCTCACCAATTGGACTATAGGTGAAATCCCCTTATTATTGGCTTCTCAAAGAGAGGAGAAAAGGGAAAAACTGCCTTTAACTTAAATATGATTATGTTACAACAAATATTTGGAGGGGGTTCTGGAACACGCGAATAAAAAAATTATATTATCCCTTATTTTGATTGGGGTGAAATTCGTTACAGGTGCTAAAAATAAATGCACTTGAAGTTTACAAAGAATTGGTAAGATCTAGATGGCTACGGACGCCTCATCTCGCAAAGGTAAAACATAGAGTTATGATTTTTGAACTAGTGTATTTTTTTTTGGTTCATACTTTTTTGCTTTGCATAAATAAGTCACTGGAATGGGAATGTATGGCAGTGGTAATACTTCTCAAGGCTACAGGGGATGCCCCAATTCTCAAGCAATCAAAGTTTAAGGTACCGATTATTATTTTCTTCTTAATCTCAGGTTATCTTTATATTGAAATTAGTTATCTTGTTTGTGTTAATTTAGAATCTCAGTGTGTCATTAGATTGAAATCAGTTCTGTTGTTTGTGGTATCTGATCATAATTTTTTGTTTATGATCAGTAAGTGAGGAAATCTGTTGGAGCCCTCATCCATTTAAAAACAATGTAAACACCCTTCAATACAAACTAGAGGGAGCATAAACTCCCCAACCAAAAAGCCTGAAAAAGTCTATCATACTAAGACCAAACAAATATACCGAGTACAGATGGCCAAAGATCTTGAGAGGTGCGGAACCAGCCCTTTAACAAAGATTGAAAAGAGAAAGCATGTGATGATCAACCATGAGCGGAGAGCATCCTCCTTCCTTTTTGGGAAAGGAGGGTCCTCATGTCCCGTCAAGAACCCTCACCAATTGTATTCATGGCTTCCAATTTTAATCTTTCTTTTTCTGTCCTCCTTCCTCTGCATTTAACTGAGGACCTACAATTGGCATTGGAATTCTTTGATTCTGTGTGGGAAATGGTAAGTATGTCTGAAGAAGCCAATTGAACACCATCCTCTCCAGGAAATAGTAAGTATTTCTGAAATTGATGAACCAAAACCATGAACCATGAGAAGACAAAATCTTGATGGTGTGAAACAAAATCATGAATTTTCAGTTGAACTTACTTATTGTTATATTTTTAGTATATTTATTTGATATATAACCTGGTTTAGGATCCAGGAACCATAAAATTCTGATAATCCATCCAAATTTCCATCACAAACAGGTCCGACAAGTAGTTAGACCAAGAGACCACTATCGTCTACAGTCCTATTCAGTAACCTATAACCAGAAACCACAAAGGCAAATTACACAGGCCTCACACACCACCCCCCCCCTCCACCCCGCCCCCAGACATACACTTACATTTTTTACAGATCCAGATACCTGAAGAATTTGCAGTGCCTGCCTCCTCTACCATACTTGCATCCTTACCCTCAACCTCTGCATCCGGATCCTCTTCATCATCACAACAATTAGAGACCCTTGGGATAGCCTCCACGGGAAGAAAAATCTTCTAACATTTAGCAATTTCCTCTACAGTGCACTGAAGACAAAGTTGATGCCATTTTATAGCATGCAAATGGCCCATAAAACAGTCAAAATGAACCTCTGATTGATGTAGAACATCCCCAATTTCATCATGTATTAGGTAAGAGCTCGCGGCCATAGACAACAGTAAAGCACACACAAGGGACAGAGCAGCATCAAATGTATTCCAGCACGCATGGGTGTAATCAGGATCCAACAAGAGCTTTGCCATTGCAGGGAAAATACAAACCCTTGGGGAACCATCCATCTCCTTCATCAAAACCCACAATCTTTCCATCCAAAGCTCGAGATGAGGGTTTTCAATTTCCTTATTAATTGTTGCCTTGAAACCAGCCACTGCCTCCTCCCCAGAGACCCGACTCTTCCATATCTTAGGAGCCATGTCCACCATAATGCTCTTCCCCTTGGAATTTTCCACCCCTTCCTACCAGCACATCTTGCATAGCCATAGGTGCCATCACCAAAATCCACTTGCACTCATCACAACTCAGCCAAAAAATGGGCGAGCAAACCAACGTCTCTGCCAAATAAATGAACAGGCCACCACCCCATGACATCATAATTCCACATGTACCAACACAATAATGATCTTTACTTAACTCTCTGCCACCAGGACATCCCATTATTGGGAGATATTTTTGGTATTTTAATATTTTATGGGGAAGTATTTGTAATGTTGTAGCCAAAGGGCTTTATTAGTTTTTTTCTTCCCCTCGTTTTATTAGATTTTTGGGCAATTATTTGGTCAAGTTTTAAGGAGCCTCTAACTTAGTTTGGTGTACGCTGCACCACATTCTTAAGATTGTAAACTTGGATCAGCTGAAGTTATGGTTCAAATTATTGTCTTGGGGTTAGTGCATGATCGTGCACATACAAATCCTGAGTTATGGCTCAAATTATTGTCTTGGGGTTAGTGCATGATCATGCACAAACAAATCCTTCCTCCCCATAACACCATGATCCCTTTTGACAATTTTTTCTGGGGGAGATTTAACATGGTCTGGTTTATTTTATTGCACTGGGTTAGAATTTGGGTTACATAGTTACAAATCTCAATATGTTATAATTTATTACCTTGGGGATTTTTGACGTATTAAAATTTTGGTCCACTTTATCATCTTGAGGGTTTGAACTTGGGTCACGCTTCTTGACAGATCTCCCCATTAACATTATATGATTACCCTTTCTAAGACGACACCTGTCACCAACTATACCATATTCCATTCTATCAATGGTTGTAGTATATGTCCATGGCATTAATAACAACATCATAATATACTAATTTAAACATTATTAGCACACGAAGCTATCATAACACTCATTAAACATACATACTACATCACAAAATAATTGATACAATGCTTGGTCACAAATGCCAAGAAGACACATCTATAAAATCAAAAGGAATCTGAATTATCAGACATTTTATGACCTCATGCAATCAAATGACATGACAAACACCCACACAAACAATCAAACCACAGGTGGTGATTGCATCCATCTCTCTAGTGTTGTATTATAGCTAAATTCATTCTCTCCCATGATAGTCTTAAAGGTCATTGTTGGTAGGGTGTTCCTACAAGCACACACGACACATGATTCTCATCATAAATTCATAATAAAACATAATTAAACATAATTAACTAATCATCATTACTAGAATTAATAATTAAACACAACATCAATATCAATAAAAAATCATGTAATAAATAATTAAAAATTACAGTTATTATCAAAGAAAGTCAAGTAATCTCTCTTATTCAATGATATTGAATTGTTCTAATTTGGATATATCATATGACAAATAACCTCTCAAACTTCTGGGAAGCAAAGGTGAAGAATACTCAATAATGTTAATTCCATGAGATGGCCCATATTTATAAGGCCATCTATCCTTCAAATGTGATAGAGAGATCATCAATGATAAGAACCAAATGCTTCCAAGCCCATTGAAGCCATCTCTGTTGTTCATTTATGAACCCTAACCAAAATCATATCATTCATTTAGCTTGCTAAATACCATGTCAAAATTTGGCAGGTGTAACCAAACTGATGTATTGATCTTAGAAATACATTTCAAACACTTCAAACTGGAGGTCAAACCAAATTTAGATGATAAGTTATGGCCTCCAGAATATCAAGTCTCAACTTAAATTGCCTTGTGACTGTCAAATAGATTTTAAATTTAAACTTGCTTCTATATGAGAATGAAATGTCTGTAAAACTGTGATTGATAAATCTTATGACAGATGGATGTCAAAAATCAAAATGACAAAATAAAAACAAAATAAAGAACATCGATAATTTTTTTACAAGAAACCCAAATATGTGACCAAATCTAGAAAGTCCCACTGTGTGATAAGGATTGTAATTTAAGCCATAAATCTCTAAATAAGAAAAAAATATGCTAGAGGACCAAATTAAAGCCTTTCTCTTCAAACAAGCAAATGCCTGGCTGCCCCACCCCCCATACCTTCCCTCCCCCCTTTCAAAAAGTTGGAAGAATTCCATATCTACCATCAAAGTTCGTGTGATATACTAGTAACTTACCAAATCTGTTCTCCTCCTTAGAACTGTGCAAAATTTCATAATGTGACTAATCAGTAAACACCCTCCTGAGCTATCAATATCATTTGCTAACCAATTTGTTGGGCTTGAACAAAGCTTAGGGGTTTTAATCCTTAACATCTGGTACTATACAATAATTAAGTGCAAACTCCCATCGTTGATAAAAACAAATACCCACAGAGGCAATATATATCAACAGAATAGTAAAATCATATGGAGAGTTGGCTTATCATTACAGTGAGTATATGAATATAGATAAAATTAATATACTCAATATAGAAAAGATAGACATACAGATATAATTAACACAAGATACTAAATATAGAAAAAAATATAAATTACTTGGATTAGATAGATATAAGTGGAGGCATATCCACTTTATTTGTATGCCGATTTCTAAGATGATGTTTGGAATGCTCTATGGTTACATCCCAGTACAAGTTACTCAAGTTTATGCCATGAGATTGGTAACTCAATGGACTCTACAAGTTGGTTTCATTATTTGGGTGTTATTCTAACAATATCATATAAATGTAAGAGTTTCCATTTCAGCAACTCTATCATCAAAATATTATATCAAGCAGAGGAAAGATGTAATCAAGTTTTGTAGAAGCTTCATCAAGAACTTGCTAAAAAGAGAGCTTGGAACAAAATCCAAGAAGGTTTGACTATACTGCAACACACACTTGAAGATATTAAAGAGAAGATACCTCATATTATAGATGCCTAGAGAGAGACAAAGGAAAACATGGCATGTTATTTTAGTTCCTTACAATCCGATCATTCCTAGTCTTCATTTGACAATTTTAAAAAACACACAAAAGGAATTAATTTCAGTGTGTTGAAGACAATAGAGTTGAGTGATCGAGGTCTTGGTGATGATGGTCAAGGAATTTGAAAATGCCTCTATGTAGAGATAAGGCACAAGAATTCCAATTCTGGGTCTACTGGAGAATCTTCTCAAACAAACAATAGTTCAACTAATTGAAGAAAACTCATATGCAGATGTATTACATCCCGATCCCCTTACCCGAGGCACAAAAAGTAACTTGTTCAACATAAAAAAATCTTGCTCATACAAATAAATATTACATGTTTACAGCATCATTTGAAGTTATCCTGGGATTACAATTCTAATGAGTGTTGGACTCTTTGTCCTTGTGAATTATGTGACAAATTAAATCATATAAGTTGTAAACATATCTCCATTCCTAATAAAAAATCCTCATGCTCAGTAAAAATAAAATCTGGATGAATTACCCAAAGAGGACCACTTCTTCATTGATAGGTTTTTATTTTTATTAGAAATAAAAGAAACTTATTATATCTTACCCTCCAAACCCTGTGACACAGTCCCCTTAAGATAATGACTTTCTCTTAGATGGCCACTTTCCTTAAGAGTATTACCTCCGTTTAAGAAATGACATTTTCTTAAGACAAATTTATAATTGAGGTCACAATTTCTTTATCAGTGCTCACAATCTTAAACTGTAAAATGCATTGGAAAGCTTAGGATTTGCTCTAGGTAGCCCCATCATGCTCGATTACTTGGAAAACACTGTCCAATGTCAAAACCATTTTTACTTCTGCCAACAACCTGAAGACATTTTCAAACCTGTCAAAGATAATATTAGCCACATTCAATTCAAGAAGTCTATGAAATCCCAAGCTATTGTGGTGTTTCATACATAGGACAAACTGGTTGCTTCGTCCATACTATAAAAAAGAGCATATTGCAGGTGCCTAATGTAATAGAAAAGTGTTAGAAATTGAGTTGAATTTAAACAATGTTAAAAGGTAGTGTTAGCAATTAAATTGAACTCAAACAACATTAATAGGGGGAATGGACTGAATTAAGTCAATCCTGGGTCCCAGTGCATAACATGTTATACAAAGATTCTACCGTACTGGATCACATTAAAGTTCAATTCATTGTTTATAAATTTTTTAATTTCTTAAACACTTGTTCAAACTAAGACACAAAAAGCATGAGAAAGAAATCTTGCTGAGGCCTAACTCAGCATTAGACTTAAAAGGAGAGTAGTTTATTATTAGCTAAAAGTTTTATAGACACACAAAACAAATCTTGCCTAGTCTAACTTGGAATGAGGTTCAAATGGAGAATAGTTTATTATCAGCTAAAAGTTTTACAGCCACATAGAAAATAAATCTTGCTGAGCTCAACCCTTAAACATCAATATATTTCACCCTTCCAAAAGTGAGAATTTTGATTGATCCGCAACCTTCATAAGATCTAATTATGGGTGTAGAAATTAATCAAAAATGTCTGCACCAAATATTTGATGCAAGTTATAATGATAATTAAATCAGGGGAGAATGTCTGACAGTGGAAAGCTAAACTGACTAACTTAAGTATCTTTGTGGGTTGAGTGACAGCTTACTATGACATAGTCATGAAATTGTTGGCTTTGACATTCTATTGCTGAAAAAATATTGTTGTCTTTACTTTTTCATTTCATATATGTAATATTTTATATCAGAAGATCATCTTGATCTTTCCCTGACCTCATAGTTCTAATTTGAAAATTATAGATTGGAGCAACTGAAAAGTTTGCCAAGGTTATTGATTTCTTAAGAAGGCAACTACACAGGGACACTCTGGTAATTGCTACTCCTAAATTATATGCTTTGTAACTATCAATTCATTAGAGACAAGCTTTAAAGTTGCACGGAATGTGTGAATAGTCTGCGCTTTCAGTGATTATTTTTACTTCCATTTTTCAAATGAGTTGTAGATTTGTTTCTCTGGAAGTCTTTTCTAGGGAGGTATTAGTGTCAACAAGGTCTCTTTTTGTATCATTCTTTACTTCTTATTGTCATTTTCTTTCATGAATATGTGATTTTAGAGAGATTTTTGTTTATCCTTAAAATCACTAATTTATTGATTTGATCTGGGTGTCCAGTTTGTGTATATCAACAGTGCCTTCTCTCCCAACCCTGATGATACTGTTATTGATTTATATGATGTAAGCTTATTCTTCAATCTCTTTTATCTGTACTCATTTATTTCATGAATTATTCTACATAAATTATGACTTTCTTTGCCACTATTGATGAGCATCTTTTTCATCTTTACCAAAGAACATGCACTATAATATTTTCCATCATGCAAAGCTTGAACTTCTCCTCTTCTTTCTCTTTCCTGGATGATCACTAATTTGTGTACTTAATTTGCAACTCTTACCTTTTGAATCATGTTTCGTGGAGAGCATTTGGTCTTTTTGGGTAATAATTTGGCATTTTGTCCATATCATGTAGGCAGAGCCAATAGGGGTGAAAGTTTGGTACAAGAAGGTATAGTTTTTTGAATTTAATTGTTTTCATGGTGTAATGTCCCCTTCTTCTCAGTAAATCCTCAGAAGCTTGTTTAGCCTATTTTCTCATCCCGATAGGCTAATAATTTATTAAAAGGGATGCATTTCCAGTCATGACTTTATTTGTGGAGAAACGGAGGAAATAAAATATTATTTAATGGGTTTATAAAGCTAAAATTACTTTATGTTATAAAATAACATTATAAAATTAAGTGACTTTATAAAGTGAAAGTGACTTTTTATCCCAATTGCTTAACGGAGGTGTTTCTACTGCCTAAAGAGGCTTTATAAACGAAGTTGTGCTCTCATTTGGGGGATATGTTATGTGACTATAATATTGAAGTTATTTCTCCATTGTTGCTGAGATTCAGTGACTGGTTTTCCAAGGACGAAACCCCTTGGAATTTGAAGGTTGGACGAAACTCCAACTTTCCATGAGAGGTGAACTCATCTTCAGAGTTTTCTATTGAGCTTAGTGATGGAAGTTTTGGTTCGAATAAGATGCTGTGTTGTAGATTGAAGGTGTCATGAACAGTAATCGTGAATAGTGTCGCAGCTACAGTAGTCATGAACAGTGTCGCAGCTACAGTGGTCGTGAACAGTAACTCGGCCACAGTATTTGGTTTCAGTTTAGAGGTTGTTGCCCTCATCTTGGTCATAATCGGCCTTCTAGAAGACAGGTTTTTGAGAATACAAGAGGACCAGCATTTCCAGGTGCAAACAATACCATTGTCTGGTGTAAACATGATGCAATGTTTCTCTATGTTTTCCATTAAGCTGAAGATATCATATTGAGGTAGTAGATTGGGAATGAGGTAGCAGTCATCATCATTATATTTTATGAACTATGTGAATCAATCTTTTGGTGTATGGGCTAAAATTCCTAAATATGAGAGCAAGTTGAAATCCATTAGGAAGTATGTCACGTGTTCGTCATAATGTCCATGGAGGAACTGCTGTAATACCAACAGAATTCCATAAGGCTGAATATAAGTATTGAACTGTGATTTCCTTGATGATAAAATTCTTCATACCAAATTTTTGATGTTATGTCTCTGCAATATATACAATCGTTTGTTAAATTGCTCGGAAGTTTCAATGAATGTCTACTGTTCAATCAAATGTCTGAACCCAGAGATTGATAATTTGTGATGAAGTTTTCAGTTCTTTGCTGCATAAGGAAGTCTGATAAGTATTTGACATAATGCCTCTGAGGTTTCAATGTTTAATTCTGAAATAATGATCAGTCGAGTGTTTAATTGATTGCATGAACAGTACTCTTGTGTTTGTATTGGAGTTAGGATCAGAATTAGTGAATTGCTAAATATCTCAGTCCTAGATCCCTATTAAGTGTTTGTAGGAATGCCAATGCTATGTTTGTGAGGCTTATGATGCAAATCTTGACAAGAACATGTAGGGGTTCTTACACATGGTCTAGGAGTGTAATGTCCCCCTTTGGGATATTCTTGAATTTTTGCCTTGAAACAATAGTATGTAATCGAAATGACTATAGCTTTGTCAAATATTAAGAATTTGTAATAATATTCAGGTCAATAAATCATAGCCCAATTCTCAAAGCCAATCATATCGTGAATTCTTTGGAAATACTTACAAATCTGCTGAAATAGAGGTTTTCGTCTCCAACTCAACAGTGGCAATATCAAGGGTTTTCACCCTTAACTTGCCAAAGAGCATGAAAAGGTTTTCGTCCTTCCAACTCTTAGCCCACCTTGGAGGGATTTCATCCTCCTTGACCAAGCTTTGGTTTTCGTCCAAACTTGATAAGAGCAATAAGGGTTTTCGTCCTTTTCCTTTTGTGAACTTGGAAGGGACTTTGTCCTTCCTATTTGCAAGATACTTCCTCAAACTCAAAACTGATTGCTTGATGAATTTGCTAGATTATATTTCCTTTGATCTTGTCATTGTTCTGCCCTATTCTTTCTATAGCCTTCTACTTGACCTTCTTAGCTCAGCCTCATTTTCATCGATTGTTGATAGTAGATACTGTAGTTACAAGACTTGGACTCAGCTTAGACTTGGCAAGCTAATTTTTTACCTAGACTTGGACTTGATGCTTAGACTTAGCCAAGACTCGGCAAATTGAAAAATTTCGAAATATTGATATTTTAAAGGATTTAAAACTTTTATCATGCACCTTTGAATAAACAAACTTTAAAAGCACAATAAACTAATTAAATAGAAGCTTTTTTTATCACATACACAAGGATACATCATCACGGGTATAAAAGTGGATTTTATTTGAAGGAAACAACATTTTTGTATATATATTGTCAAGTATTTTAGGTGTACAAAACTTGGGAATTATGATATCCATAGCATAAAAAAATTCATAATATGGAGTCATGAACTATGGTAGAAAGGAACGTCTATCCCTCAACCAAGTATTACTAGCTCTATGTGGAGTCATGCACTTGTATCTCATATGCAAATCTTGCTACAGCCTTAGGAGGATTACTTAGGATATGGTTTGACTTGGCAAACTAGAAGTATAAATGTAATTTAATTACTAGGAATTTAATTGGAAAAAAGTCAAAAGAATAAAAAGTGTTGCTACAACATCCAACATGGCCTTATAAAGATTTTTATTTTTTTATTTTTTAAAACTAGAGCATGAATTTGGGTGAAGCACCCTCACCAATGTCAAGGGGCAACACCCCTTTTAGGGTCCGCAACAGCCAAAGTGCACTACTTGTTGTGATACCGGGGGGTTGAGGAGTAGAGCCCCTACCACCAAGCCCAAATTAAAGCCTTTGAGACCACACAAACTGTGATGGCACATGTAATTTTTCATAATTTATTGCTTTTAACCATCATCTAAAAATCCTTCAAAACCTTCAAAAAATGCTTGACTTTCATGTTGTTACATTTAAGTATTTTCAAATTTTTATGTTTTTTCCCACCTGTTTTTCATAAACTTAGATGAGTCTACTCATCAAGACTCATTGGGTACCCAAGTCACCAATCCTTGGGCCTTGGTTTGGTTTGATTTGAGTCTAGGTGAGTCTCGACAAGTCTTGTAACTATGGTTGGGGTTTGAGGAGCAAAGCCCCTACCACTAAGCTCATATTAAAGCCTTTGTGACCACACAAACTGTGATAGTGTATGTTATTTTTCATAATTTTATTGCTTTTAGCCATCCTTTGAAAATCCTCCAAGCCCTTCAAAAAATGCTTGACTTTCATGTTGTTACATTTAAGTATTTTCAACTGTTTATGTTTTTTCCCCCATTTTTTCATAGACTTAGCTTTGGTTTGGTTTGCTTTGAGTCTAGGTGAGTCCCGACAATTCTTGTAACTATGGTTGATAACTTATTGTCATAACTCATAAGTATGAAAAGTCACTATAGTGTCTATATAATGGACAAATCTCAAAAACTAAATATTAGGTATCAAAGGCTGGGAAGGCTTTGTATTTGAAAGATCTTTTGTTTCTCACTTAGTTACAAGGAGGATTTCTTCCCAACTATCTTTAGCATTTACGGACCTAGTGATCAATTGATAACCATTGCAAAGCTAGTAGATGATGTGGATATGGTTGCTTTGCTGTGCAAAGTTCTTCATTGTCATTTGATTCCTTTGTTGAGTCCTTGCACTTGATTGTGGAGGCTCAAGAATCTGATTTTGAGAAGTTGACAATACTTATTTTACAAAAGGAACGAAGGTGGGAATAGTTAGAAGAAACAACTTTGAACACCACAAAGATTGCATTTAGTGCAAGACTTCAAAGCAAAAACAAATAGAATAATGCAACTATTTCACCAAGCAAATCTTCAAAAGATAGTAAACTATCATGGAGATCCAAGTGGGAGTGTTACAATAGTAAAGAGGTAGGAACCTTAAAGATTTTTTTTCAAAAGTTACAATAGGACCTTGCAAGCAGTCAAAATAGGTCATGGTATGCATATGTTGCTGAGGAAGATGAACAAGGAACGATGAATAATTTTGCATTTGTTACATCATGTAACCAGTCTATTGAGACAACAACCTAGTACTTCAACCTAGGAGTTAGGAGCATCCCAACACTGTATATCCCAAAGATTAGTTTGTAAGTTTTGTTGAGGATAAGAGTAGTAGTGAATTTGTTTATTTGGGTGATGGTTGGACTTGCTTTCTAGAGAATGTGAGGATGTTCAAGTTAACATTGAGTAATGTTAGTTGTAAATTTAATAATGTTTGATATGTCTCTAACATTAAAATAAAAACCTACTATCTATTAGTGATATTACTAAAATACTAGTCTTTGTGTAAAGTTTCAAAGAAATAGATTTATGATAACCACTTTTCAAGATAACAAAGTGATTGTTATGAGAATTGGTGAAAAGGGGTTGTATAAACTGGTTGACCACAAAAAACAAGAGCACGTGCACTAGTAGTATTTGAAAGTATTAGTGTACTTTGGCATGAGAGATATGGTAACCTCAATTATCAATTATAGTCTATACCTAGTAAGACTAATATGGTGGATGGGCTTCCATCCATTTGGGAAAGTCAAAGTTTGTGTACTTGATGTCAAATGGGCAAACAATGTTGACATTGGTTTGATATTGATAGGCATTGTGAATCAAAGGGTCTTTCCATTTGGTATATGTTGATTTGCATGGTCCCATGAAGACACCTGCAATATTTAGAGCCAAGTATTTCTTGCTACTTCTAGATGACATTTCTTCAAAAATGTGGGTTTATTTTTTGAATTGTAAGTTGGGTTTTTTTTCTAAGTCGCGGCATGGAAAGCTTTGGCTTAAAAATAAACAAGTAAATAGGTCAAAGCACTTAGATTTGATAATGGAGGAGAGTTTGTTTCAAAGCAAGGCACACGGGGATGCATGGACACCTCAAAGACAACCCTCACCATCCTCTAACCCTTGCTTTTGCTCAGAAATATCCCAGAAATAGACAGGAAACACTGCAGAAATGTAGGGTATGGCTGGCCATCCCCACCCTTAAAAGGTTAGAAAAAAACACCTAGTTTAAATTAATAAAATATATCCCTTTTTTTTTGTGGGCTCTCACGACATCATTAGCCCTAAATGCCTTAAAGTTTTAAACACAACCTCCTTATTTATTTGAATGCCATTCTTCATCCCAACAAGTGACAAGAAGTGGGTGGAGAAAGCAAAAAAATTGAAGTCTACTTTGAGTTTCAATTTACTACTATACTTTATTGATTATTGAGATAGTGGCTGGGTTTAGGCAACAATATCAAAGAAGGACTGAGGTAAGTGCAATTACTCTTAGTGTTCTTTTTGTTGTTGCTTTGGTTTTTCTTTTAAGTTTCAAGGTTAAAGTTTCAATTTTTATTTTTTTCATTTTCACTTTGGGCTTGCAAGTTGCACACAATTTTTTTTTACAAAACACTAAATAACATGAGCAATATCAGTGAGAATGAACATGAAACGGTTGGCATGGAACAAATAAAAGTTCCAATTAAGGGGTTCATCAATGTGTGGGTGAAGTAGGACAGCCTCATAACCTATTTGAATGCCTTTCCACCCTCTTGAAAAAATATGCAAAGTGCTTATTCAAACCCTTTAAACCTCTTTTGCAATTTGAAACAGCCATAGACTAAGACAAAAAGAAAAATTTAGCGGGGAGAGGGGGACGAGTAGAGTTTGGTTGTATTATATTTGCAACAAAGATTACATCAAAGTATATCATCGTCTCTTTGGCATTATAGGATAAGGTGTTAAGGTTTGTCCACAAATAAACACAACTAAAAAGACAAAGATTAATAGATTGTTTATTGAGGGCGAAGCAAGGTCTAAGAGTATGCCAATGCCAGTAAAGTCTACACAATTTGCTATCCCATCCATGGTTGCTTGGGGTGATTTTTCTACAAGAGTGAAGAAGAAGAGTATCGGTAGTGATAGGTTGGGGATAGTTGTAGGTATGTCTAATACGCAATCATAGGAAGTGGTAGAGTCTTGTTCTCAAAATTTTCTTTGCCTATGCCATCCCATTTTGTATGACATGTTCTACTTATTTCAAACAAATGTTAAATATGCAATTTCTATTGTTTCCTCATTTACCCCCTATGGAGAATATAAATTGCGCACTTGCTTCCTTGATGAAGAATTTTCTAAGGTGAATTTGTTAATGGAGGAGATGAAGTAGACTTGGTTGAGGACAGGTTGCTCTATTATCATAGATGGGTGGACCAATATTAGACATTGGCCGCTCATCAACATCATAGTCACATGTGTAGTTTGCTCCTATTATTTTCTTAGAGTTGTTGATAGTTCAAGGAAGCACAATGATGCAAACTTCCAAATTTATGCTTCAAAAGAGGCCATAGAAGAGGTTGTGGCCTCAAATGATGTACTTGATTCAACATATGTGTGCAAATTAATTGGCATGATGGTAAAGGGTGTTTATAAGCACATCTTTTGGACATAGGGAAGATGGATTAGGTAAAAGAAGTGGTAAAAGCTAGAGATATTTAGAAATTCATTTGCAACTGCCATACCTCACTTGCGCTCATTGGGAATTTTTTGAGGAAGGAGTTCCTCAAACATGTCAAGACTAAATATGCCAAATACCTAATTTTGTTAGAGAGAATGCTTGACATGTAGGTGGCTCTACAGTTGATGATGGTTAGTCCAAAGTGGGGTAGATTGTAAATGGATATCTTTGGAAAATAAGCCTCAAATATACAAATTCTAATAGTGCTCTAATACCATCGTAATGCCCTAGACAAAATATTACCATAAATTTTACTTAAATTCCTTAGCGAAATATTAATTTAATTAGTGGCTTTGATGCCATTGTAATGTCTTGTGCTAAGTATTAGGGCAAATGTTAATCAAACCTTTTTTGTAAATATTTTCATATTTAAATACCTTTACCCAATCTTGCAAAACCCCAGATTTCTCATGACTTACACATTAATACTAATAACCCAACAGATAGATTTCAGATTTATGTGTATTAACAAGGTTTGGCAATGATCCATAATTATCAAATTCTTTTACCTGTACATATTAAACCTAGAATTTTCATCACATTACACAAAACATTAAGAACCCAAATATCAAATCCGGTTCATAGATAAAATAAATTGTAAGACCCCTTTTACTATGTAGCCGGGTTCAGGTTCGCCCGTCCTGTCCGGTCGCCTCCGGTCCCGGGTCCTCCCTTCATTGGTTCGCCGTGGTCCTTAGATGGCCTTGGTTCAAAGGAAGAACCCTAACCCGAAAGTGTAACCCATGGCGAACCCAAGCAGAACCCGGGCGTCTGGGCGGCAAAAAGTGATTTTTTTTTGTTTTTTTTAATGTTTACTTCACTTTGACTTTGACCCACGCCCATGGGAACCCTAAAAGTGACCTCTAAAACATGTTAAACACCTAAACTGCCTCATTTTCATTCATTTGTTTTGCAAACAAGCATTTTCATTCCACATCATATCACAATCTGTAGCATTAATAATTCTGATCTTGCTATGCAGTTTCTAATTGTCGATTTCAACGAACTCCAACCTTCGATTACAAATTGTAGATGCATGGGGACTTACTCTTTCAGAAAGGAAACACATACCTATGTAATAAATATTTATGATGTGGGTACAGTTTAAATAATTAAAATATTGTATTCAAATCCCTTCAGAGACAGGGATAATGTTCCCCATTATAACCTCAAATTTTCAAATATATTAAAAAAAATTCCAATCCATTCAGATACGGGGATAAGGTTCTCCATTATAACATCAAAATTTTAAATAAACAAAGAAAACACAGATCTCAAATTTTAATAACCATTTAAGTATAAAATAGTCAAATCAACTAGTCTCTAAATTTTGATTGTTTATTTTTTAATTGATATTTAAGATCACATTTTATCATCCATTATAAAAAAAATAAAATCATAATCCTAGATAAGAAAACAATATGTATTGCAATACAAACTCAAATTACCAGTAAACATTACAATGCAAAGGTCCTACAATTTGATTTTTTCCAACCATTAAACTTACATAGAGAGAATTTACAATATTATCCTCAAATAACCACAGAAAACATCACTGTGCTGCATTACAAAAGAGAGTGAAATAAAATTATAAAAGCAATATACATAAGAAAGAGCAACTAAACAGCAAACCCTATAGCAGCAAAATATAAGTGTATATAGCATTCTCTGAGAAGAATGCACAACTGAATCGCAAACAAAGTTTAAGTCTTAAAACCAATAGCTCCACTTCAAGTATAGTATCAGCTAATTTCTTAATAGGAGCAATGCAAGATCTGATAATAATGGCCCTAGTTTATATCTCCAAAGACAGTGAAGATAGGGGCGGCTTGTCGGTCTTGTGGGCTCAGCCTACTTCATCTAATGTCAATGTTGACATTGATATGGATGATCTAGAGAATCCATATGATGATTAAAACTTTGAAAGTGTTGTAATATTGAACTTGAAGTTTGAACAATGAATATTTATCATGCATGTTTTAAATGACATTCAAGTTTATGGTGGTTTTGTTGTTTATATGATGTTATCAGTTATGTGATATTCTAATCCTAATTCATGCTTCTAGGCTGCATATATATATATTTTTTTACATATTTTGTAATTTGTACTAACGAACCCAAGACAAACCGAACCCACCCCCCAAAAAATTTTGCCGAACCGGCGAATCAACCCGCTTAACCCTAACCCGAACTCCTAACCCGGAACCATTTTTAGCTTTTTTATAAATATTAAACACATTTGAAAGCCAAAACAAAACATTGCTATAGAAATGACAACAACTGGAAATACAATGATATATACTAATAATAGAAAAGATGTTTGCACAATCGCAACAAGATGGAAATACAATACTAGAACCCATGACAATTCTGAATCATACCAACTAGATACAATTACAACTCTCCTCTATGAAAGATTAGTCGTGATCTCTAAATGAGATCATCCCATAGGGCCAAAGGGGTTTCGTTTTCTGACATGTGTGACCAAAAGGGTTTTTGACATTTGTTGTCTGATC
Source organism: Sequoia sempervirens (assembly GCA_007258455.2). Taxonomy (NCBI): domain Eukaryota; kingdom Viridiplantae; phylum Streptophyta; class Pinopsida; order Cupressales; family Cupressaceae; genus Sequoia; species Sequoia sempervirens. Next base: position 22,352 of record VDFB02350501.1, read on the forward strand.
AATAACAAATCTATAGGTTTTTATTCTCAAATTTGGGCTTTTGAAAACAATCTCAAAACGGTTTACCAATTAGGGTTTTTGAATATTTTTCATAATTATCCTTTTGTTCAGATTCTGAATCCTTAATACCCACAAAAAGAATATCAAAGATTGCATTAAATGTTAAGATCTCATGAGTGGTATGCAACAGAGAATGCCAATACTTAATAGGGGCCATTTTCCCCTTAAATTGTTCCCTGTTTGCTTGGATGTACCTGGGAGGAATGGGGGAATGTTTTCTGCGATCTGCAAATATCCTTTGCAATAATGGTGAGAGGCCTTGTGGGTTTGAACTCTAACCACTGTATTAATTGTAGTAAAATTTTCCTTCTTTATTTGCATCGCTGGAGGTACATGTGGATATGTGCCCTAAAGATTAAAAAATATTTTGTTGGCAGGAGAAACCTTTCTGGAAGTTGTGGCATTGATTCTAATCATTAATGGCATTCTAAGCTAAGTGTTAGGTGAGGTGAATAGTGCAAAATAGGTGGATTATTGGAGTTCGTGAGTTGGAGATGTTGTTTTAATCAGAAATGCAAATTAACAGAAATTTCAAAACAGTGAACAAAGAACACATAATTTATCCTGCGAAAACCCTCCTTCTTAAGGGAGAAAAACCTAGCCAAAATATCTCTCTTATATATTCAATTTAAAGGAGCAGAAATCTGCTTACTATCTTGGCCACACACAAGGCCAATATGATGCAATAAAGAATTGCACCTCACTTAGATGCAAATACACAATTATATGATCTCTCCTTAATGTCGATCTGCTTTATGCAATAATATGATCTGCTATAGATGCACAAACTCCTTGATAAGTGTGAATGTCTCTTGAGAATAAAATCGATAATCAAATGAATGAGCATCTCCTTCCATATATACAAAGTAAGGTGCCTCTTCACAAGCAAGGCGACTCTTCACAAGGGTCGGCCTCATTCAAGAACCAAGGCGACTTTTCATCTTGGGTCGGCCTTTAAAATAATATTTATATCATTTATTATTTTGATTGAGAGAAGGATATCTCCCGGAGCTAAAACATCAACACTCCCTCTTAGCTAGGGAGGTATCCTTCCATATATCCATGTCATGGAGTCTCTCAACATGACATCTAGAATGGCTACACCCATTTGAGAAAAAGTTCATCATGGAGTCTCTCAACGTGATATCTTCATGGAGTCACTCAACATGACGTCCACCATGGCTACTCCCATGTGTGGAAAGAAACATATGCACAATTGTCCATCACAGAGTCTCTCAATGTGATGTCGTCATGGAGTCTCTCAACATGACGTCCACCATGGCTACTCCCATGTGTGGAAAAAAACACAAGTACAAAGGGTTCATCACAGAGTCTCTCAACGTGATGTCGTCATGGAGTCTCTCAACATGACGTCCATAATGGCTACTCCCATGTGTGGAAAGAACCACATCTCTATCTCAGAGATGGACAAGGGCTCACACCTCATATTTCTCCGTCTCAAAGAAATATACACTACAAGGGCTTTCACCTCATACTTCTCCGTCACAAAGAAATATACACTAACAAGGGCTTTCACCTCATACTTCTCCGTCACAGAGAAATATACACTAACAAGGGCTTTCACCT
>VDFB02350502.1:0-21862 GCA_007258455.2 Sequoia sempervirens
TTCATGTATTGCTGAAGATATCTAAGATAAATCATAATTTTCAAGGTAAATAATTCCATTTTTCATGCTTCATTCCTTCATTTCATCATTTTGGTTTAATTACCTAAACAGGGTTTGACCAAGGCAAACTCCCATTCCCTAACAATCAACAATTTATCTTCTTGTTTTGGTTGTATACATATTTAGGTCCTTTGGAAGTTTGAGAATAATTGAAGATTGAATTTCAAATTCATCCAAGTCTTCTTCCCTTGATTCAAGTCAAATCATCAACAAAAAGTCATTTTCAGACCCAATTTTGGCAGTTTTTGAAGTGGAGACCTGTAGGAGGCAGAAGTATAGATCTAACTCCATAGAATCTTCCTTTAATGTTATGGATTTCTATAGGTGGACTGATTTTACACCCATGGTGAATGAGTCCCACCTGTAGGACTAAAAATTGATTTTCTAAGATTTCAACTCCCGACAATCAGAAACAAATTTCTGGAAGATTTTAGCAAAAGTAGGACTGATTCGCCTTGCTTGGCGAATGAGTCCCAGTGGCCATTAAAAAAAGTTTCAGAGACATTCCAAAACCTTCCAGTGACTTCATTCTGCCTCCAGGTGCACTCAGTTCAACCCCATTAAATTCTATTCTCATTTGTCAAAGTTTAAAGTTCATTTTTGCATAACACACTATGTTTTCAAAAAAGCATAAATCTTAGTTTAACATTCATTTTTAGTCATTTAGATTAATCTACTACATTTAGTTTGGTTCATTTACATCATATCACATTGCATACATCCTAATTTGAATGTGCATAAGCATTTTAGGACCTAAATCTCTCTCTTTCTAGGTGAACAATCTTAGGAAGAGAGTAAGCATTTTAGGGTCCCAAAATATGTCACACCCTTGTAAGAACCTTGGAATGTAGATATGTAACTAGCATGATAATTGGTGGAGGAACATTTGAATTATCCCTTTTTTCCACACTATATAAATATGGATGAATCATGGGAACACGGCAAATATTTATAAATGGTGATATCAACTAAACATGAACAAAAATTGTATTAGAAACTAGGAATACCTAGGAGATAAGAAACAAGCAAATGAAAAATGCATAAAATTGTATTTATATTAGTATTTACAATGAGTTAAAACCCTCATTATAAATAACTTGGATGAAAAAATACATGCCACAAGATTAGGAAATCACATGCCATGGATTTAGGAGAGGAATCCTCATCCTGTAGTGGTGGCGAGTTGCTCTTCTCAATGTAAGGGAGAGGTGTTGAGATGGATTGGAAATCTCTTAGGATATCTCAACATCCTATACACCTCATGGGAAATGAGTCAAGGGTCCACTCTAACACCTAACTAGAATTAAGTTAGCCTAACTAGAGTAGAATACACTAACACCCCCTCTTAAGAATAGCTTAGGTGGGTATAGAAGAAATGGGTCTCGACTACTAGCTAGATGAGGTACCCATGTACAAAATTTTCTCATAAGGTGGAGTAAAGGAGAAAACCCATGTGGGAAAAAACTCCTCTACAAAAAGAGAAAAAAAATGCATGAAAAAGAAAATAAGTGAAGAAGGACTTATATGATGACGCCCCTAGAAAAACTTTTGTCACATGTGTACAATAAATTTCCCCAAAATAGGAGATACAAAGAGAGACTTGGAAGCCACCCATAAAAAATGTTGTAGTGTGAATAGATGCTTGATTGAGTATGCAAAAGAGAATCCATAATACTGAACCAAATTTATCCCCTTAGGTAGAAGTTGAACTATAGAAGTGTGCAAATAATCTTCCCATTCCTGATAGGAACATATATAAAGAAGTATAAAGGTCTCTGAATTAAGCACAAGATCCAAAGATGTAGATGATTCCCATAATGTATTTATAGAATAATCAATGATCTCCAAGCCAAATCTGATGTGTGACGAAGATTCAAGAACATGGACTACAGGGACCATAGATGTATGGTGATAATTGGAACCATAAGAATCTGATATTGTCACTATAGAAGCTAAAGTAGGCAAGGCATGAGAAAGAATATTTGAAGAAGACAAGGTTGATGCAACTTCAATGAAGCTAACATCGAAAAGGAGATGAATTTCCTCAATAGTGTCATCCAAATAAACAAGATGGGATTCTATGAAAAGAAACGAAATGTCGGGTAGTTATACATCCCAAAGTTGTGGATCTGGAAAGATGATAGTAGTAGGTTGTTTTGCAATCTTACAAAGAAGTGAAAATATGGTGTAAGAGAAATAAGGAAAAAATTCATCCCCATGTTGAGTGCTCCCACAATATGTACACTTGACTATGCAACATGTAGACATGGTCTAAATGTGCAAAAGGTCAAATGCAAGAGCGCCCCCCCCCAAAAAACTGTTGAAAGAAATTTGACCAATGCATGGAGAATTAAAAACCATTCACTTTTGCAAAAAACGGTACTCAATTTCAAGCTACCGAACAAAAGTTATTAAACAATTAACTTCCTACAAAAATGGCCTAATTTAATTAACTGCACTTGAAAAGAAAAAAGAAAGCCTATCAGAGAGGTGAATATGCCCATCCAACACTTTTATTGGAATCGACAGGAAGTGTAGATTACAAAGGTTTTGATTGTGAGGGGGAATTGGCCTCCTGCCAACCGGGCCTCACCCTTCATCTTTGATGGGCAAATACAATGTGTAACTTTATATGTCAACTTTATATGTTAGCATTAGAGGATAAATTTATATGCTAACTTTATATATTACAATTGATTGTCAACTTTAAAAATCACATACCTCCACATAAAATTGTTCCCCAAATATTAAATACCCCAATTTACAATAAATGACTAATGATTGAAACTATGCAACAAATGTCATATGAAAGGAGAAATTGACCGAGTCAATGGGACATGAAGAGGAATGAATGATGCTGTAAGTTAGACTAAATCAAAGAAAGAGTCGTGGGAGAGTAGGTTTCTTCCAATGCTAGTCGTGTCACACCCACCCCTTAAAAATGTCCACACACAATGCAAACGCCAAACCATGTGGGATGAATAGAGAGAAGAGATTGCATGCCAAAGATCATGGTTATGCAGAATATTTCACCTCAGCAATCAAGGATCACAGCTGAGCAATCTTCAATTCCAAGAGTAGGGGTGAGTGATCCCATGGTTGGGATTTAAGGATGCAAATTGAGCCTTATAAAAGCTGTTGAAACCAAAAAAAAAGGTTGAGCACTTGCGACTTTAGCATTTCAACGACCCTTGATCAGTTTGGAAAAAATAGTGCCACACCAGATTCAAATGCCCCTCTTGCTTATCACCAAACCTTCCTTGATGCATATTGTTGCAAGTCATGTGAGGTCAAGGGCTTCAAAATCATAGCCTCTGTGCAAAACATCACCAGAGATAAGCGCCCAGGTAGAGATAAAATGTGCAGGTGCGATGGTCACAATCATTGCAGATAAGTTGTGGTGGCCTGCAAATTTCAAATGCCCGACCTACAAATTCGAAATGCTAGATTTCAACTGGCCTCCAACACAGCTTCCAATGATTTTCAATTGCCAATTCTGATCTATGAACTTCCAATAAATTGAATCACCCTTTTCAAAGATCACACGGCTTGAAAATGATAGAACCACACATTCAAAGGTTGAATCAACCTACAAATTTGGTGAAATGAATCCCACGCAGGGCCTGCAAGCAAATTTTGCTTGATGCCTACAAAATGTATATTATCGCGCCCTCTTTGACCAATTAGAGCCCCTTCAATATTCACCCTAGAAAGATGAATATTGCGGCTTGCATTAACTCATGCCCTCTAATGGATAAAGCGGTCTGTACAATAAAATGCCTTTACGACCTACATACAACTGATCGATCTACCAAATGAATGGTAATCACCCCTCTAAAGAAGAGATGTGGAAAGATCTGCAGAAAATGAGATTTCAAATTGCAAACTGTCTTCTTGCAAATCGTGAGCGCACAATTCCTCAATTGCCTCTCTATGAGTATAGAGGTTTACCACATAGAGATTTACGCCAGACATAAAGAATAGGTGTGGGGTAAAAAAAACTAAAAATAATAGATTTGTTCAACTAAAGGCCTGAAACTACCTCTTCATGATCTATACCATATTAGAAACTAGGAAGATCTAGGAGATAAAGAAACAAGCATATGAACAATGCATAAAGTTGTATTTAGCTTAGTATTGACAATGAGCTCAAACCCTCATTATAAAGAATGAGGATGAGCAAATACATGCCACAAGATTAGGCAATCACATGCCATGGATTGAGGAGAGTACTGAATAAGGATGAGAAAACACATGCCATGGATTGAGGAGAGGACTCCTCATCCTGTAGTGGTGGAGAGTTGCTCTCCTCATTACAAGAGAGAGGTGTCGAGAGGGATTGGACACCTATGAAGATATCTCAACATCCTTGACACCTCATGGGAAATGAGTCAAGGGTCCACTCCAACACCTAACTAGGCTTAAGTTGGCCTAACTAGAGTAGAATACACTAACAAATTGAAATATGGCCCACAAGGCACATCACATACTATTCAATGCTTAGTGTTTGTTGTTTAAGCCTAGCCATTCGTTATCTATCAAGATGATGTTGTTGGAAATAAGTCACATCTAGCCCTAATATGGAAATTATTGGGATATGGTGTTGTACACCATTGCATAAAATGTTTTATTATTTTAATGCAATTAAATAATTATTTAGTTGTGATACACCTTGCTGGTGTTGTTAATCACACTAGGAAATTATTTGGGACCCACATGATGTTGTATTGTAATGTTGTATTACTATTTGTGTAGGAGACATGTCATAGTAATTTAATATTGGGGAATTAAATCATGTAACAAATTAGTACCCAATATTAGAAATGAGGGGTCAGTGGTTTTTTATTCACATGGTTTTGTAGTACATGGTTTTACCTTACCACTAGTTGTATTTATGTGAGCTTGTGTCTATAAAAGCAAACACAATGTAGTGGTTGAGGTTGGAGTGGGCTGAGCAAGTTGGCTATGTTTATTGAGTCTTCCTAAGATTGCATTTGTGAAGCATGGCATGGGATGTGTGGATTCATGCTTGGACACATGAGAGTGTATTGGAGGGTTTGATGCTTCAGAGGTATTCATTGTAACTCTTGTATTTGCTTATGGCTAATTAATATGATGGAGTATGGATGCTTTTGGAGGCTGGGTTTTTCCCTCTGGGGGGTTTTCCTAGGGTAAATATTGTGTTATCTTGTGGCTTTTATTTTTGATCTATGCATTTGGAAAGCTTGTATGCATGTTAATATTTCATGGGTTATGTAGGAAATGAATTAAGATTATGGGTTTGAGTGCAATATTTGCTAACAGACATTTCATATAGAGGAAATAAGACAACTGTCACATAGTGCTTCTTGCATTAATTTAACTATTTAATTTATAGAGTTAAAACATTGGGGAAAATTAAAATATGACTATAATTATCATTTTTAACATAAAAGGGAGGGGGATGTTAAGAAAATGTGACCTATATAATTATTCTATTCTCAAAGATAAGCAAATAAAATAAAAGAAATAAATATATGTACTGTAAAGTATTGTTGAAGTAAGATATTTCAATTTTCTTTAAGGGATTAAATAAATCAAAAGTAAATAAAGTTCCTAAAATCAACCATTAAGTTGAATTTAAATAAATAAAAATTTCATGACACTAAAGGAATGGTCATTTATTGTGTAACAGTCATGCGTGTGAAACCTCATTAATGCACTAATAAAGTTAGCAGAGTTGTGAGGGAGATCTCTATCTTGGAAAAACATTTATTTCCCAAATATAATGCATTTATCGAGAATTCAAAATAGGTGGTCGATCCTCTATATTCCCTCAAAGTAATGAAATGGCTACTATTGAGCATGAGAGGAAAAATCTATATTATCTTCCACTCCTAGAAAATATTTAAGAGTGGTTGTTGTGCAATGTATGATCTCTTAGAAAAAAAGATAGGTGATTCACCTTGGTTTCTTTGAAAAAGATGGAATCAACAACTAGGAGGAAAATTAGAGAGGGGTACCTAATGGAATATCGGGCACCTTCATGGCATGAAGTAGAAGCCTTGTGGATTGAATGATGGGCTTGAGCTCTTGCAAAGACCATTGTTGCTCTTGACCCCGCTCATAGGCAGTGAGGTAAGTACTCTGTACTAAATCCATGAGTGAATGGACAAAGGTTGATCTTACATTTGTTTTCCTTTTGACTCATTAGCAATGTGCAAAACAAGTTGTAGTGTTACCAGTAGTATATAGAGGTGATTCTAGTTGGGCTAAAGAGCATAACCTTTCATTGAAGAAATAGTTTGTCGAACATATCCACTATGTTCAAGATGAAAGTGGATTCTCTTCATGCCTACAAAGTCAAAATGGAGACTATAGTAATAAGTCTCTAATCTTCAAGTTCATTTCAAAGAAGTTTCCTTGTCATTTAGAGTGTGAAATGACAACTTCTAACTGCACTCATTAACCATTCATACTAGTTTTGCAAGCAACTCCTTTAAGCCACTATAGCTTTTCCCATGTAGTTTGTATAGGATGATAACATCTCTCATTGTTATCGATCCATGAGACCATATTCTTTTGGGCATTATGTCTAATCGATACAATGCTTTAGTAATGTAGTAACTTGTGGTTCTGTTTAGTCTAGAGCTAGAGTGACATGGTTTTCATTAACAAAATTAGTTGTTTTCCTTCAAATCAAATCATAACTCGTCTCTTCTTGTAACTAAGATGCTATTTTCAGACTAGAAGATTTGCATGTGCATGCCATAAAAGAAGCAACCTCAACTTCATGAGTAACCTTAATAGATTTTTTGTCTCTTGCTTTGTGCCGAGGAAGATTCTTTATTTAGACCTCTCCATAATGCATGGGAAACTAAGTCATTCATGCTGAATTTGATGTAAATCCATGGCTGATTAATGTTAACGTAGAGTAAAGTTGGACTCACGATGAAACACAACTTTCTCATCTATATGGAGGCAATGTTAATGTTATCCTCTTGCATGCTTATCCATTGCTGCATAAAGTTGTTTTGCCTAGTCGTTACATACATGTAGTTTCGATATTGAAATGTTATTCCTGTAAAAAAAATTGTATGCACAGAATAACACAGAGTTGTTGCTCTGTTTCCCCAAAACAACAGGGGAATACAAAAATGCAGAATAACAAAAAAAAAAGGAGACATGCAAATTCCTTTTGTATTCAATAAGATGGAAATGAACATTACATAAAAGACTAAACTTAAAACTCATAAAATAAACTTTAAGCTATATACTTCAAGCTGTTGAGAGCTTTCATGAGCTGTTCAACCAGATAGAAAACTTTAGGAGCTGCTAGGAGCTCACTGGCAGGAGCTATGTAGAGCTCTTCAGGAGAAATCACTGCTCAGACACAAAAAGAACATAGCTACTACTGTTTAGGAGCTTCTAGGAGCTTACACAAAACATTCCCTCCAGACTATTGCTGCTCAGGAATTCTTCTTCTCCAACTGATAGAATAATCTACCTTCAATTATTTTTGTCTTCAAAAAAAATTCTCTCTCAAATTCGAAATTACCTATCAGCATTAATTGGGAATTTAAAAATTCCTACCATATTTACTTCAGGGGCTATCAAGGGCCGTAGGGATGAAGATCCCAAAAACTACCATTGAAATTGGGGGCTCCTAACGAGTAGGTGAAACAGGGGGCCGATGTGAGAGAAGGAGGCTCAAGAACAATAAATTTCCAACACTCCCCCTTGGTCTTGAGCCGATCAAATGGATCAATCCTGATCCAAATCAACAATGCCCAATCTGCTCCTTAGGTGTTCAAAATTGTCCTTGCTCAAAGGTTTGGTGAATATGTCTACTAACTACTCCTCAAACCTGCAAAATGCTATTTTTATTTCACCATTCTCAACCAATTCTCTAATAAAATGATACCTGATTTCAATGTGTTTGTTTCTTCCATGAAACACAAGATTTTTCATCAAGGCTATAGATGAAACATTGTCACAAAATATTGTTGTTTCATCCTATTTTTCTTCTCCCAAATCTTCCAAGACTCTTCTCAGCCAAATAGCTTGACATGTTGTTGCATTTGCTACTATATACTCAGCCTCTATTGTAGATAGGGAAACTATGGGTTGTTTCTTGAAATCTAACATGAGATGACTCTCAAACCCAAATGAAACACATAGCCCAATGTGCTTTTCCTATCATCCAAACTTCCTGCCCAATCACTATTCGTATAACCAACCAACCCAAACTCATTTGTTGTTGTGTACAAAATACGATATCCTTTGGTGCCTTTCACATATGTTAGGATTCTTTTACTCGCTTGCCAATGGGTGTCTCTTAGAGTCTCCATAAACTTGGAAATAAAACTCACACTATGCATTATATCAGGCCTAGTTGTTGTTAAATACATTAAGCTTCCAACCAAGCTCTTAAACACGGTAAGATCCACATTGTTGATGCAATCTTCCTTTCTCAACTTTAGACCAATGACTGTTGGTGTTGGGGTAGGCTTGCTTTCAAGCATCCTAAATCTCTTTAAGATCTCATTTGCATATTTTTCTTGAGAGATAAATATACCATCATGCATTTTTTTTACTTCTATGCCTAGAAATTATCTTAAGAGACCTAGTTCTGTCATTTCAAACTCTCTTTCCATGGCCTCTTTAAAATCAGCAATGAGGAAATAATCATCCCTAGTGAAAACTAAATCATCAACATACAAGAAAACAATCAAAACCTTACCATTTTCTGCCTTGATGTAAAGACTGGGCTCACCATCACTTTTGCTAAAGCCATTTCTCATCAAATATGAGTCAATCCTATTGTACCATGCATATGGAGTTTGCTTCAGCCCATAAAGAGCTTTCTTTAGCCTATACACCTTGTGTTCTTGACCCATAACTTCATATCCGAAAGGCTACTCCACATAAACTTCTTTCAACAATCTATTTAGGAAAGTGGAATTCACATCCATTTGAAACACCTTCCACTTGTGTTGGGCTGCAATTGCTATGACTCCCTGCATGGTCTCTATTCTTGCAATAGGGGAAAAAGTCTCATTATAATCTCTCCCAAACTGCTGTTTGTACCCCTTGACAACTAATCTTGCCTTGTGTCTGTCTATCCTTCCTTCGACATTACACTTGGTCTTGTAGACCCATTTCACCCCAATAACTTTCTTGTTGGGAGGAAAATCAGTTAACTCCCATGTGTTGTTCCTCTCTATTAAATCAATCTCTTCAGCCATGGTCTCACACCATTTCTCCTCTTTCACAGCTTCCTCAAAATAAATCAGATCATTATGAGAAAACAATGCAAAATTCACACTCTCATCAAATTTTTCATCATATCTTTCATTCTAGTAGATCTCCCTTAGACTCTTGGTCTTCTTTGGCATTAGATAGGTGAGAGGTTGATCTGAAATTTCACTACTATTGCTGCTCTGCTAAACAAGTATGTTCAGAAGCTATCAGGAGCTCTCAGGAGCTCTTCCGAAGCTTTTAGGAGCTTTTCCGGAGCTTTCAGGAGCCAATCTTCTAGCTCTCTCTAGCTGCTTTCCTTTCTGTTTGCTCACTTTAGGAGCTTTCAAAAGCTATCGGGAGCTTTCAGGAGCTCGATCGATGCTTTTAGGATCCAATCCTCTAGTTGTCTGTGTCTATCTACCTGACTATCTCGCTGACTATCTTCCTACTTCAGGAGCTGTTAGGAGCTACCAAGAGCTTTTAGGAGCTCTTCCAGAGCTTTCAGGAGCTCATCCAATGATTTCAAGAGCGACTGCAAGCTCATCTTATCGATCTTCTTGATCTATTTTTGCTTCTTTGAGAGTTGTCAAGAGCAGTTCTGAGTTGTCAGAATCTACTACTCCATCTCATGACTCATCTTCAAGGAATTCCATGTCCCTACTAATGACTATCATCTTGCTGACTGGATTGTACAACCTATAGGCTTTGGACTCTTCATTGTAGCCCATGAAATTACACTTTTCACCCTTGTCATCCAATTTCTTCCTCTTTTCTTTAGGCACGTGTGCATATGCTACACACCCGAACACTCTCAAGTGCTCAACCATCCACTTGCATTTTTTCCATGCCTCTTGAGGGATTTTGTCATGGACTATCTTTGTTGGAATTTTATTAATCAAATAAATAGTTGCTGCTACAACCTCTCCCCAATATTCAATAGGGAGTCCCTTTTCTTTCATCATGCTCCTTGCCATCTCCACGATGGTCCTATTCTTTCTCTTAGCCACTCCATTTTTTTGCAGAGTATAACTGGCTATTAGCTCCTTGATGTCATTTTGCTTGCAAAAATTTACAAACATATTAGAGGTATAATCTCCCCCTCAATCTGACCATAGGACCTTGACCATATTTCCACTCTCCTTTTCATCTTGGGTCTTAAACAACAAAAAATTATCAAAAGCTTCAGATTTATGTTGCAAAAAAATACCTTTCTTATGACTGTAATCATCAATGAAGGTCATAAAAAATTTGCTTTTACCAATAGAAATTATTTGCATAGGTCCTACCAAATCCATATGCACTAGCTCCAATCATGTTCTTGCCCTTGTAGAGTTTCCTGATTGAAAGGGATGCCTATGTTGCTTGCCCAAAATGCAAGCCTCACATCTCACATTAGACTAGATACTATTCTTGGAAAACCATCAATCATATTATTCTTGGACAAAAGACTCAAACCAGCATAGCGTAAATGTCCATACCTGAGATGCCATAGCTTGGAGGGGTCTTGAATGGTGCTCTTGAGTGCTACTTGTTGAAATTTTGTACATTTTCCATTCATGAGAGGTGCAACAACGAAATGAGATGAGAAACATGTCTCAATCTTTAAAGGAAACATCCGGTTCTTTGTCATTTGAACTATTGTAAACACCTCCATCCTCTCATTCTTGTCATAAATAATGCATTGAACCTTCTCCATCAACACTTTGTATCCATTTTGGATTAGTTGTCCAACACTCATGAGGTTATGCTTTAACCTAGGAGCAAGAAATACATTTTGTATCACCTTCTGCTCACCTTGCTTAGTGTAAATAATGATAGATCATTTCCCCACAACTAGAACTACTCCATTGTTCCCCATTCTTATTTCAAAGTTAACATTTTTATCAATAAAAGAAAAGAGATTTTCATTACCACTCATGTAGTTGCTATAACCACTATCCAAATACCATACTTCGAGGCTTCCCTATTCACCAATGTTGCACATGATGAAGGCTATGGACTAATTCCCTTCACCCACATTTGAATCAACCACATTTACACTTTGTTTTGATGGATCATGCTACTTTGTCCAACATTCACTTGCATAATGGCATAATTTATGATAGTAGTAGCATTCAACATTTCTCTTGTCATTCTTCTTGTCCAAACTATTATTCTTCTTGCCTCTTCAGGAACTGGTTTGAGAGCTACTCACTCCCTCTTGGCTACTTGCTCATGTTGAGCTATCTCCTCTAGCATTTCCTTGTCTGGAGTTGCCACAACCTCTACCTCTTGAGCTTCTTCCACCATTGTTTCTTCTCCCCCTTCCTCTTGCATTTGACTAAGCTTTAAAAGCTTTCTCTTGGGAAGAAGTAACAAACCTATTTAGTTGTTGCTCATGGGTTTGCAGAGAACCCATTAGCTCATCAATGGACAACATTGTGAGATTCTTTGCCTCTTCAATGACCATCACCACTATATCAAACTTCATGGGTAAGCTCCTAAGGATTTTCTCCATAATCCTCTTATCATCAATGACCTTAGCATTCACTCTCAAGTGGTTTATTAAACATGAGATTCTTGTGTGGAAAATTGAGATGGACTCACTATCCTTCATTTCAAGAGTTTCAAACTCTCTTCGAAGCATCTGGAGCTTCACCAATCTTACCTTGTCAGTCCCTTTCTAGTTAGTTTGGAGGATTTCCCAAGCTTCGTTTGCATAGTTAGATAGTGCTATTTTAGGAAAAATGGCCTCTGTCAAGGCTACTTCTATTAAACTCAATGTCTTAACATCTTTCCTCCTCAACTCCTTCAACTGGGTCTTATGGTTGTTTGTGAGCACAACATATGCTTTTGGGTTAGTCACATCATTAAACCCACTGACCAAAAACTGCCACAAAGTATTGAAAACCATTATGTTCTTCATCTTCTTTTCCTAGGCATCATAGTTTTATCCATTAAAGGAAGGTGGTTGCTACCAACTCTTTTCTTCATTTGCAACCATGTCTCCTGCACAAGAAACATAATACCTAGAAAAATAAATCCTCTAACTCATGAGGAAATTGGGCCTATGGCTCTGATACCATGTCAAATTTTTTGTATGCACATAATAACATAGAGTTGCTGCTTTGTTTCCCCAAAACAATAGGGAAATACAAAAATGCAGAATAACAAACAAAACAAGGAGACACACAACTTCCTTTTGTATTCAATAAGTTGGAAATGAACAATACATAAATGACTAAACCTAAAACTTAGAAAATAAATTCTAAGCTACAGACTTCAAGCTGCTGGGAGCTTTCATGAGCTGCTCAAGCAGATAGAGAACTTTAGGAGCTACTAGGAGTTCATTGGCAGGAGCTACACAGAACTCTTCAGGAGCAATCATTACTCACACACAAAACAAACACAACTGCTGCTATTTAGGAGCTCACACAAAACATTCCCTTTAGACTACTACACTGCTCAAGAATTCATCTTCTCCAACTAATAGAATAATTTTCCTTCAATTCTTTTTTCTCTTCAAAAAACATTCCCTCTCAAATTCAAAATTACCTGCCAGCATTAATTGGGAATTCAAAAATTCCTACCATATTTACTTCAAGGGCTATCAGGGGCTACAGGGATGAAGATCACAAAAACTGTTGTTGAAATTGGGGGCTCTTGACGGGTAGGTGAAACAAAGGGCTGACATGAGAGTAAGAGGCTCAGGAACAATAAATTTTCAACAATTTCTTCTATGAATTTATAGGGTCATAATGCCTTAGCTCACCTGAACTTTGAGTAAAACTTTATTTCTATCTATTTGGATCTGACTCTCTAAATATATTGCTACTTTTCCATTTGGTTTCCATTTCTAGATAGGATCAAGGTGATGTGATTGAGGTGAGATGACCAGCTATGCCAATAAATCCATGATCCTTTGGCAATCAGAGTGTGCCGCGAGTGTTAGAGATTCAAATCTCCCATAACAAGGTCACTAACAAGCCAAAAAGGTTTTGATATCAGGTATGTGGAGACCCTATTATATTCATGTTAGAACCTCATAGACTTGAGAATTAAACCTTATTTCCTATCTCCTTTGCTTCATGGGTGTGAGAATGGCCCTGTGGGACCCATTTTCCAGCTTGATGAATGAATCCCATCCGTGGGACCCATTCACCATTCCTAGCGAATGAGTCCTATCTAGCCCCCATTTTGACCCTGAGGGGAAAGTGAAATTTAAAGTTTATTTTCACTTCATGTCGGCCTGTGATGTAGTATAATAATGGGGTATTAAGGAACAATTGACTATAAAAAGTGTTTTATCCATTTTACATCTATAACCACTTAATCCACATTCATTCTTCACTATTCATCCATCAATCTTTCACTTCAAGTTGAGCAAGTTGAGGTTTATCCATTAGAAGTCTTCAAGTTAGCATTCTAAAGCATTCAAGGGTTGATTTTACATGTATTTTTGTAGACATCCAAGATCAATAATCATTACAAGGTAATTAATTCCATTGTTACATGCTTCATTCCTTTATTTCATCAATTTGGTTTAATTACCTAAATGGGGTTTGACCAAGGCAAACCCCCATGCATTAACAATCAAAAATTTATCTTTTTGTGTTGTTTGTATGTAGATTTAGGCCCTTTGGAAGATTTAAGGATGATTTAATATTGAATTACAAAGTCATCCAAGTCATCCTCCTATCATCCAAGTCAAATCACCAACAAAAAGTTACTTTCAAGCCCGATTTTGGCAGTTTCAGAAGTGAAGCCTTGTAGGAGACAAAATTAAAGATCTAACTCCATAGAATCTTCCTTTGACTTTCCAAATTTCTTTAGGTGGAATGATTCACTACCCATGGTGAATGAGTCCCACCTATTGGCCTGAAAATAGGTTTTTTAGCAGAAGCAGGATTGATTTGCTATGCTTGGAGAATGAGTCCCAGTGGCCATTTAAAAAAATTTAGAGACATTCCAAAACCTCCCAGTGACTTCATTCTACCTCCAAGTGCACTCTATTCAATCTCATTAAATTCTATTTTCATTTATTTAAGTTTCTAGTTCATTATTGCAATACACAATGTGTTTTCAAACAAGTCATAATTCTTAGATTTTACATGCATGTTTGATCAATTTCATAATTTATCAGCACTTATATCACTCCATTTACATCATGCAGTATCACAAAATCCTAATTTTAATTTACATAAGCATTTTAGGAGCAATCTCTCTCTTTCTGGTGGAAAACCCTAGGAAGAGAGCTAGCATTTCAGGTTCCTAAAATCTACATCACAAACATTAAATGTGATGTAATTCTTGACACCAATTTTTAGGTCCTATGTGGGACCCATTTTCCATGGGTGGTGAATAAGTCCCCCTTGGCTCCAAATTCAAAAACTTTCAAATTTCCTTTTGGGTTTTTATTCAAAATCACTTGACGTCAGCCTATGATGAGGTATCAACGGGTTACTAAGGAAAAATAATGTATAAATAAGTGTTTTTACATCCATTTCAAGGCCCATTCATTCAAGCATTCATCAATTTCACTTATTCACTCATTCAAGCACTTTGTATCACCTAATCAAGCATTCATCAAGCATTTTGAAGCATCCATTAACACAACTTCAGATTTTCTTCAACAAGGGTTTGGTAAGTTGATAGAATTTGCATGTTATTTGTTTATCATTCTCTTTCATTTCATTATTTCATTAAGGGTTTGATTACCAAAGTGGGGTTTGACCAAGGCAAACCCCTATTTGCTAACCCTCAACCATTTTTCCCCTCTTGCATGTGTGTTTGCAAAATTTTGTATGTAGATTTAACAAGAATTTAGGTGTTGAAGAGTGGTAAATAAGTCAACAAGGTGTTTCAAGCCAAATCAACCACATTTCAAGCTTGGAGAAGGTATTCTTTTTGTTTCCTGCAAAATTGACTTTGACAACCCGACAAGTAGACATCCATAGATCTGGTGTTGCAAAGTTGTCTCCTAATTTCTTAGAATTGTGGGAGAGGATTGATTTTCCACCAGTGGCAAATGTGTCCCACCTTAAGGCTAGAAATATAAGTTTTGTCAGATTCTGAATCTCAACACTCAGAAACCTGTTCCTGATAATTTTCATTAGAAGGACTAATTCGCTACCCTAGGTGAATGAGTCCCACTGGTGATTTTTTGTAATTCGAGATAGCATCTAGAACATTCTAAAATCTTCATTAAACCTCCAAGTGCACACTGATTCAACTCATTTCTTTCTGTTCTGCACTTATTTATTCATAGCTCTTTGTTTGCATATCACATTTTATTTTCCAATATAGCATAAATCTTAAGCTTTGTATACATAATCAGTCATTTAGATCACTTAATTGCATTTAGTTCATTTCATTTAGTCTAAATAACATCCTACATTGCATAATTTTAATGAACCTAGCTAGAATTTTTGGCCTACCTCTCTGCTTTTAGGTGAAAAACCCTAGAAGAGCTAGAGAGCCTTGTAGTGCCAAAAATCTACAGTTCATTTTGGTGAACCTACATTTTGAGCACTTTTCATTTCTTATTTCAATTTCATCTTGTATCTTTAACTTCATTTGTATCAACATTCAATTAGGGTATTGATTTTTTTTGCATCCTAGGGTTTCTTAACTTGCATTAGTGAAAACCTTATTTAGATTTCATTTTTCCATTGCATATCATTGAAAAAATTGAAACTATGCATCTGCACCCTTAATTGGCATTTGAAAACCATTATAATCACATTAATTTTTTTGAAAATCATAAAAAAAATCTCATACTAGGACTCATTCGCCACCCTGGGCGAATCTGTCCACTTGCACATTTTGCACAACATTTTCAGACATTTTCTGGGTATTTCCTGCATTATAGATTTATGTAGTTGCTTTCTGTTTTAATTTCTAGAATCTTTGTTTTTCAGTTATTTCTTGCACCTTAGTTTAGTTGCATCATGGCATTTTCTTTCAATAAGTTTTGGAAATCCTTAAAATCCTTGGTAGACATGTCTAATTGTTCCTTTAGCTATGACCCTAGATAATTACCTTGAACTTCCACATGCTCTTTCAACTCCTCATGATTGTCCTTCTTGTGATGTATATATCATTGGAGAAGATGATGATAGTATGAAAATTTCTACAATGAATGTCTTGATAACCTAGAAGCCAATGCAACCTTTTATCCATCCATGAAGTCACAAGATCTTCCTACTGTTGCACCTCCTGATCACTTTGCATACTTACATCTTGAAATCAATGGACCTAAAGTTCCTCCATCAAATGGACCTAGTTCCTCTCAACCAACACATCCTCACCCATTTTACAATCACAAAGTCACAAACACTTCCATAAACCTTGAAGAAACATATGGCAAAGGCTTTACTATCCTAAGTAAACAAGGTTGTCACATAAAACATGAACATGACATTCATGAACTTCTTGAACAAAAACCAACAAAAGAAAAATACAACAGG
Source organism: Sequoia sempervirens (assembly GCA_007258455.2). Classification (NCBI taxonomy): domain Eukaryota; kingdom Viridiplantae; phylum Streptophyta; class Pinopsida; order Cupressales; family Cupressaceae; genus Sequoia; species Sequoia sempervirens. The sequence continues at coordinate 16,731 of VDFB02350502.1, forward strand.
ACTAGGATATCAAGATTCTCCTCATCATGTGATAAACCTCCTTTTAAATATTGGAAACTTTGAGATGATGGTACAGTGATCTTTGATTCTCCTCTTGACTTAAACATTCTCCTTCCATGTAAACAACCATTACCTGATTCTAATGACAACGATGCTAGGATTCCCATGGGTCCTTCTCCGCCTTCCATTCACAAAAAAGGAGAGTCTAGCAAATGAAAATGACCTTATAAATTAAAAAAACTCAAGTTTCCTACACATCCTCCACCTAAATGTGAAAGGAGACTTCAACTGCTTTTAAACAAAGGCCTTATACTTTTACCTCCTATGAATAGGTTGTTCATTCGTCCTAAAGATTCTAACATACCATTTTGCAAATATCATCATATTCTTGGACATTGAACTGAAGAATGTCAAACATTGAAAGACATATTGGATAAGTATCATTTCATTGATACCGATTGCTTTCATATTATCCCATAAAAACTAAATCCCTTTCTCATGCCATAGTTGTAGAATTTACTATTCTCACTATTGCATGATCCTTTCCCATCACCCACCTCAGCTCATTCTTTCCTTTACATTTTGTGCAGAGGTACGAATTTGTTAGCCTTACCCTTGTAATACAATTTTCTTTGTCTCTTAACTACACTATTCCTTTTCCACTCCACTATTAAGATTGCAAAACCAATAACTTAGTTAATGGTTGACTTACATTTGCATTACTAGCTCCTTTTCATTTTTCTTTTATGTGTGTATCATGCTCCCTCGTATCATGAGTTTGATGTTTTCCCTTTTGTTGTATACTTCTTCTATTTGTACCTCTATTTTTCTATATGTCATGCATTCAATTTTTGGATTTGTTCTATGCTTTCCTTTTGGGGATGATGCAAAGTGTTGAGATGCCCTATGTCTCTTCCATGTTGACCCAAAAGGACCTTTTCCTTTTTTTCTTTTTCTTGTTTTTTTCCTTTCAGGGATGATGGAAGGAATTGAGACTGAAATGTCTCCTTCATGTTGACCTAAAAGCTTTTTCTTTTTCATTTTCCTTTTCACTTTCTTTTCACTTGTGTTTTCCTTTTGGGGATGATGCAAGGCATTGAGACCGAAATGTCTCCTTCATGTTGACCCAAAAGCTTTTCCTTTTCTTTTTGCTTGTGTTTTCCTTTTGGGGATGATGCAAAGTGTTGATACCACAATGTCTCTTCCATGTTGACCCAATCTAGACTTTCTTTTTCTTTTGTTTTTACTCTCTTTGTGTCATTCTTCTAGTTCTGTGTGATTTGGGGAATGATGATAGTTCTGAGCTCCTTACAAAACATTGCAGCAATGAACATACTGACCCCAAATCCATAGATCCCTTCTGTCTTTGGTGTTCTCTTTTCTAGGGGGAAACTCCTTTTTTTGTTGTTTTTATTTACATGATGTAGCCTAACTTCGAAACATATGACTTGGCATAGGGCTTTCTAAGTTGTCTCTCATGTCTTGTTTTCTTTTTACATCTTCTTTCCTTCACTACTTTAAAGTAATTGCTCACAGAACAATGTGTAGTAATTCCTTTAAAGTGGGGGGGGGGCATACATTATCATTATTTCATTTGCATTCTTGGTTCCTAGTGTAGCCTTGTCATTCATATAATGTGTTCATCACTTTGTGGATGACATTGGGTGTGATGTCCTTCATAAGTGTGATCTATCTTAGCATATTACATTCCTCTTGGTGGCTTGATGCGATGCACTGCATCCCCTAAGTTGTGAATATTTTATTCTTTGATATCTACTCTCTTGGAGACATTAGACCTAATGTTCCCTAAGTGACAAACTTTGCATGAACTTAACAAGAGTCCTTTGAACATCCTTTTACATTTTACATTTTGTATTTCCACCACCTTGCATAATGCAACTTGCATGCCTGTGGTACCTCTCTCTTTGTTCATGAGTTCTAAGCATACAAAGCTTTGCTTGTCTCATGAAGCACGAATCGATATTTTCCTTTGTGGCACCTTGTTAAAGTTATCAAGAGGTATAACTTTAATATGGTTGAGCGGGAAGCCCATCCAGTGGCAGAAATTTCCCCATAGCCACCTTTGTCATGTTTGTGAGTGCATACCAACTAGTGTATATAATTCACCTTTTGGTTCTTCTCAACAGTGGACCACCATGAGTTATGTCACCCTAGAGTGAGAATACATCCTCTTTCTCAAACAACCAACCTAGATCTAATCCACAACGAGTTGGACAGACGATTGAGGCTTCATCTAATTCTCTCATTTCAACACTTGCATGTTCTTTTGTCCTTATTCTTAGTTTTCCATGAGATCTTCATCTTGGGGGCTTGATCACCCCTCTTTATCATTTCCATTCCATCTTGCTAACATAAGTGAATTTGAACCCTCTTCTCAGTGTGCATGGCTACTTTAGTGCGAGTTTGAAGCATGTTCATCCTCTCACTAAAGTGGGGGCTAAATGTGTCATAGAAAAATGGCCCTTGTCATTTTCATGGCATTTTAGGTCTCGTTTCATGATGTTTGGTCTATTTTTCTCTGATTTTATGTTGTAATGTGGCTTGAACATGCATATTTAGGTATTGAAATTCAAATAATGACATCTTGTGAAGGTGTTGTGAAGTGTTGTAAAACATTCCTACACTTTTCTAGGCTCTATTCATTACAATTCACCAAAAATCACATTTTCATCACTAAACAAGTCCTATTTTGAAGTGTTGTAAAGTCTTGTAACAAGATTTCACACTTTTCTAGGCATAAATTCACTATTTGCACCTTTCTTATGCTTTATTTGACCCATTTATGCCCTTATAAAGCTTAATTAAGTGTATTTTTTAATGTAAACCCAACAAATAACATTAAATGTGACTTAATTCCTGACACCCATTTTTAGGTCCTAGGTGGGACCCATTCACCATGGGTGGCGAATGAGTCCCCCTTGGCTCCAAATTAAAAAAAATTCAAATTTCCTTTCGGGTTTTTATTCAAAATCATTTGATGTCAGCCTGTGATGAGGTATCAACGAGTTACTAAGGCACAAGAATGTATAAATAAGTGTTTTTACATCCATTTGAAGGCCCATTCATTCAAGCATTCATCAAGTTCACTTATTCACTCATTCAAGCACTTTGCATCACCTAATCAAGCATTCATCAAGCATTTTGAAGCATCCATTAACACAACTTCATATTTTCTTCAACAAGGGTTTGGTAAGTTGATAGACTTTGCATGTTATTTGTTTATCATTCTCTTTCATTTCATTATTTCATTAAGGGTTTGATTACCAAAGTGGGGATTGACCAAGGCAAACCCCTATTTGCTAACCCTCAACCATTTCCCCCCTCTTGCATGTGTGTTTGCAAACTTTTGTATGTAGATTTAACAAGCATTTAGGTACATTGAAGAGTGGTCAATAAGTCAACAAGGTGTTTCAAGTCAAATCAATCACATTTCAAGCTTGGAGAAGGTATTATATTTGTTTCCTGCAAAATTGACTTCAGCAACCTGACAAGCAGACATCCTCAGATCTGGTGTTGCAGAGTTGTCTCCTGATTTTTCAAATTTTTGTGAGAGGATTGATTTTCCACCAGTGGCAAATGAGTCCCGGCTTAAGGCTGGAAATCTAAATTTTTTTAGATTCTGAATCCTGACACTCAAAAACCTATTCCCGGCAGTTTTCATCAGAGGTAGGTCTAATTCTCCACCTTGGGCAAATGAGTCCCACTAATTATTTTCTATAATTCCAGAATCTTCATCAGACCTCCAGGGGCACACTGGTTCAACTCATTTATTTATGTTTTGCACTTATTTATCCATAGCACTTTGTTTGTATATTACATTGTGGTTTCCAACATAGCATAAATCTTAAGTTTTGTATACATAATCAATCATTTAGATCACTTAATTGCATTTAGTTCATTTCATTTAGTCTAAATAACATCCTACATTGCATAGTTTGAATGAACCTAGCTAGCATTTTTTGCCTACCTCTCTCCTTTTAGGTGAAAAACCCTAGAAGAGCTAGAGAGCCTTGTGGTGCCAAAAATCTATGGTTCACTATATAGTCATACACTCGCACTTTAATATACATAGTTAGGATAAACATAAAATTTTAGGTTTGATACACATATATAGTCATTTTTAAATATATATACACAAAATTATGGGTTAGCTACACATACAAAATAATTCTAAAGATATATACACACAAAACCATGAGTTTTTATTAAAAACCACCCTACATCTATAAAGACCACCTTAATTGGTTAAAACCATGGGTTTTCATGATAAAACCACCTTAATCCATAAAAAATGTGTCTTCTTAAATTCAATAATTGCCCTTTTAAGATGGGAAAAAGTATATTTTCCTATTTTTTTGGGGGTATGGGTATTTGAAGGCTCAAAATGTTTAATAAGGCCATTCTTATCAAAATTATATGGAAGTTCTTAGACTGCACTAAATATTAGAGGGCTAATTTGAAAGCTAAATATCCTTTTAATGAAATAAAATGGTAGTTTCATTTCTTCATCTACTTTTCCTCATGGTTCGACCATCTAGAATAACTTGTTAAAAATTAGAAATATCATCAATCAAGGGATTAGAAGGAGAGTTGATAATGGAAATAAAATAGATTTTTGGGAGAATGTTTGGAATATTGGCCCTACTTTATCTTTCTTCATTTAACTCAACCAAACCAAGGATATAATTATTAGAAAGAATGATAGATACCTTCACAGTTACATTGAGTGGGAAGGAAACAAGCCAAGATGGAAATATTTTAGGGAACAACTAATTTGAAGCAGGATTATTAGGGGTGGAAGACAACAAGGGTTGGTTGCTAGTTTTTGATTTTTAAGGCAACAAATTGGGGAATACTTATTGTATTCTCAAAATAGAGAAGATGAATGGATATGGACAAGAATTCCTTCTGGGATTTGTTCAGTCAAGTCTTATTATACTTTGATGGAATGACACCTTGTAACTTCTATTCACTTTGACTGTAATCAAGTGTAGAACTCTAAACTCATCCCTAAAGTTAATTGTTTTTGGTGGGCTATTGTTCATAGTAATATTCTTACTATTAATAATTTTACTAGAAGAGGATTTCAATTTATTAATAGATATATTCTT
>VDFB02350503.1:0-83312 GCA_007258455.2 Sequoia sempervirens
TCCAATTCACGTAGCATCTTTCAAGTAGCTTAAAGTAAAGTAGTTTTCATTATCATGCAAGTAGATGTTAGTTGTGGACTTGTGGTGTTAATTGAGGCAACTTCATTTTTATCCATACCACTAGCGGCTTGCTGACGGCAGGTTTTCCTTGTGTGGTCAACTGGAAAACTTTACAAACTTAACTTCAATTGTGATTCATGTGTTTGTATGCGTCGTTCTGATGGTGCTTACATGTTGAGTTATAATTTGAAAACCTTTTGTCACTCCCTTGAAGATTGCACCGACTTTGTGTAAGTTGTCCCACGTGAGGCGGAGCAGAGTCTGGTCGAAGTCTATCAAGATTGATCCCACGTCCCGTCCTTAGATAGAATATAAACTTCTTAGGCCCTACACCCTTTTAAATTCAGTTCATTTCCGGTTAGAATTAGGAAACTTGTGCTCATTTGCCAAATCATTCGAATTACATGCAAAGCCCTTAGTCTACTGTCTGTTGTCTGCTGTTGACTGTCGAACAATTGTGTAAGTCCCTGCATTGAGAACGGTAACTCACATCAAACCAAGCCGAGGGTATTCTAAGTATTGAGAACCTTGGGTTAGAAAGCATGATCTTACTGCCAATCTTAGCATCTTTGAATACTTTGTTCAAGAGAGGATAAGTTATCGGATTGGAAACTTTATTACGTGTTGAGTGCGGTCTCAAAAACCCGCGTCAACACTCCTGCTTGTCTATAAATAAGAGCCTTTGCTCATTTTAGTTTCTTGTGATTTATTGTGTTAGCAGAGTGCGAGGCACAGTGCAGCAAGTTGTTATTCAGTTTCAGTTCACTTTGTGTTGGAACCGTGCTAGTGAGAACAAAACGCTGAGCCTATTGTGCCTTCTATTTGTTGCTCAAGTATTGTTCATTTGTGTTGTGATAAGCAAATTGTTGAGCCTCTTTAGCCAACAAGGAGTTAGTAAGATTGATGTTTTCTATTGTGTTAAGAATAAGTTTGCAAGCCTCCTTAGCTGCAATTTCTTATTCAAGGCATGTTAGAAGTGAGCTTTGTTTAGAGATTTGAGTAATAAAATCATGAGCCTCTTTTGCCTTGGTCCTAAAATCTCAGTTTCGTTAGCCGTGTATTTCTACTTTTATGATCTTTATTTCAGCTTGCGGTGGAAATTAATGTAGGTGTTAAGTTGAAGAGATTGTTGGAGTATTTTTGTCGAGGAAGAATCTACCTTGTTAATTTCTAACTTCTCTTGCTCTGCTATTACTTGAGAGGTTAGGAACGTCTTTAGTTTAAGTTAGTCGTAGTTGAACTTCTTATCAGAAAATCTCAGCTGCGGCGTTTGTGTTTAAAAACCTTGTGCTCTAAGGCGATCAAAGATAGGCAACTTAGTTTTGGTTTACTTTCTTTCAAACACCATCAACGAGAGGAGCTTCCCTCCTAATTTGAAGCGGGTTAATCACATTGCATAGCTGTCCATTTTCAAATCCGCATTCCAGAGGTGCGAATTTAAACGCCAACAGTTTTCTGGCGCCCACCGTGGGGCACGAGGCTTTAAACAACAAAGAAAGCTTAGGCTTTATGTCATGGGTATGACTATCTGGCGTCCTACTGCTCCAATTCAACAACCTGATCTTACACCTCCAGTTATCCAGCCGAGTTTCCAGATAATTGAAGGAGAGCAAGTAGACATCATCAGCAGCCTGAGGAGTTTCATCTTTGAGAAGAAGGAGACCCCTGCTCAGTGGAGAAACGCTGCTGTTATTCTAGACAAAGAGGAAGAGAAAGCCGATATTGCAGCCGAAAGACCTGTCTTGCCACCACCCGCGTGGGATTAGACAATCCTGGCGTACATAGTTTATACAAGGAGGAGAACAAGAACAAATCCGCTCTTCCAAGAAGTTGATCCTTTCCTTCCACATACACATCCTACAGAGGTTGGAGAGTCATCCAACACAGTTCCTGAATCTAACGCCGTACCTGTGTTCGAAGAAGAAGAATCCGAAGCAATGGGTGATAACCGCAACAACGATGACAACAACAATCACAATCGGAGAAGAGGTCCCCCACTGCCTTGGGGTGATAATATTGGACCTTTGGCCCTAGGAGCAAATCACGAATTGCCTAAAGGATCAAGAAAGCACTTTCCACGATTCCAAGGTGATGGAAGTCAACATCCTGACGATCATCTTTCAGCCTTTTCAACGGCTTGCGCTGTTTTGCATGTAGGTCATGAAGATATTGTTGTTCGTCTCTTTGTTGAGACACTCGCGGGAGCTACTGCCGAATGGTTCAATCACTTGGAGCCTGGTTGCATAACCAACTGGAATACTATGACTGAAAATTTTCTTGCGAGGTTCAAACCAGCTAAAGATAGCCACCAGTTGTTCGCTCGACTTTCCAATTCAAAGAAGGAGGACAATGAACCAATGAGAGAGTTCGTAGCAAGGTTTAACCGCCTGGTTACTCGTCTTTCATATACACTCAATCCATCGCCTGAGATCCTGTTAAGCAGTTTCATCAATGCACTTCCATCAGAGATAGCCTTTATCATAAGATCGGCGCATGAGACGGAACTGGGAGAAGCACAACAAGGTGCAATAGAAATTGAAGACAACATGATCACTTCAGGAAAGATCAGAGGAGATGCTATTAGACCTTTGGTTCAAAGTTCTGCTGATCCGTTACTTCAAAGGGTTGCAAATGAAGTAACTATTCTCAAGAGGCAATTGCCACTTCAGCCGACGCCTCTTGCTCAAGTTGCACCACCACCTGCCTTGCCCGCACCACAACAGCCTTATCAACCTCAACAGCCGTATCAGCCGAGGAGGAATAACTTTCAACCTTACAACAATTACAAGCCACGAGGGCCACCTCCACCAAGGCAAGCGGCCGACAATACACAAAATGCTGTGTTTTGCTCTTTTCATGATTCCACTGAACATGCCGGCGCATCTTGCCCTGAAAATGTCAGAATGAACGAGATAATGGGATATGCCGAAGCTGCACCTGCACCAAGTTTCGTTCCAACTCCAAGTTCGAATGTTGTCTTACCTCAATCGGACAACTTCGATGGCGACTCCGCAATGGGCTACTTTGAAAGTGAACCCGATTTTGAAGAACAAGAAGAAGATATTTGTCAGTACTCTCTTGCAGTTAATCCTGAGAATCATACGACTCCTGTGTTTACCAGAGCTCAACATCTGAGAGCACACAAAGAAGAAGAAGAAGAGAGGCTGAAGATATCAAAAGAAAAAGTAAAAGAAGTAGCTTCTACTTCAAATATTAAGTCTTCTCAAGAGAACATGAAAGCAGTTGCTGAAGGTTCGTCCTCAGCAAATTTTGATATTGTAGATTCATTGATGAAGAACAAAGTGCAGATTTCTCAGTTAGAGTATCTCCAAGATCATCCAGAGCAAGTGGACCGACTTCTCAAATTCGTGAAGAAAGGACCTACCAAGCAGCCCACATTGCTCGAATCATCCGTTCCGGCAGAAGACAAGCCTAAGCCCTTCTATATTTCTCTATATATAGGAGGTTACAAATTGAGCAATTGTATCATCGATTCCGGAGCTTCAGACAACGTCATGCCTCTGCAAGTGATGAACGCTCTAGGACTTTCGTGCACCAAGACAAAGGATAAATGTTACTCATTGGAGTCCAAGTCAGTACCATTAGTTGGTCAATTGAAAGATGCTCAAGTGAGATTGGCGGCTTGTCCTGAAAAGAAAATCATGATGACCATCCTAGTAGCCAACATTCCGGAAAGCTATGGGATGCTACTAAGCAGAAGCTTTTGCAAGGACCTCGGTGGAGAAATTCAGATGGATTGGTCTTCTGCGAACATTCCATTAAAGAAATGAACTTTCAAGTTGGAACCAGAACCCAAATCTCGATTTGCGGTCGTGAAGTCTCAAGATCCTCAAGCTCAAGTTCTGTATCAAGAAACGGGTCTTGGTACTTACGCCATGCTGTCAGAGATTCCTGAAGAAAGTCAAGAGATCGCGTGCGTCGTAGAGAAATCAGCAGATGATCCTAAGCTATGGACTTTGCAGTTCGATGGGAGTTGTTCCACTGCTGGTTCGGGAGCGGGAGTTGTGATAAGTTCTCCCGAAGGACAATTGTATCCTTTTGCATACCGCTTGCAATTTGAATGTACAAATAATACGGCGGAATACGAGGCGCTTTTATTAGGTCTCAGGAATGCAAAAGATATGGGTATCAAATACCTTAGGGTCGAAGGTGACGCGGAGCTTGTTGTAAAGCAAGTCAGAGATCAATTCAGAGTAAAAGCAGATCGTCTTCGACATTATAGAAATAGGGTGTGGAATGCAATAGATTGGTTCGAAGCATTTGATATCAAGTACATTCCACGTCTAGAAAATAGCAGAGCAGATGCCCTCGCGGTATCAGCTTCACTTTTCATGCCACATTCTGACTTTCGTCAGAATGCGTTTGCCATTGAATTAATATACAGGCCAGCTGTACCTGACAACTGTGATAATTGGCAAGTCTTTAACGATGATGAACACATTAAGGAGTTTCTTGTTATGGGAGATAATTTCAAGGAATTGTTCTTTGAAGGCAGTTCATCTACTCACAGAGAAGCAATAACAGAAGTTTCTGATACGCCAAAGATTGCTGAAGATAAAGAAATTTCAGAAGAACCAGAAGAACCAGAGTCCAGCATAATCCAGTTGAAAGGAAATAAAATTCCCAAGGGTTTAGTTTCCTTGGAGAATATTTTTGACAGGCACGACAGATACATTCAAGATCAGAGAAACTCAAGCGACAGAACTTCTGCCGAATATCAACAAGTCAATATTGGTACAATTGACAAGCCTAGGCTTGTTAATTTGGGTACATGCTGCACGGCAGAGGAGAGCGAAAAGTTCATTTCTTTGTTTCAGCAATACCGAGATGTCTTTGCCTGGTCATATGAAGATTTGAAAGTTTTTATACCAAGAGAATTCTCTCATACAATTCCTCTTCAACCTGAAGCAAAGCCCTTTAGGCAAAAGCAACGACACTACAATCCGCAGCTTCAAGACACCATCTACGCGGAGATCCAGAAGATGGTAAATGCAAAGATCATCTTTCCAATCCATCATTCCACTTGGGTGTCAAATATAGTTCTTGTGCGCAAGAAGAATGGAGAAATCAGAATTTGCGTTGATTTCAGGAACTTGAATCAATCATCGTTCAAGGATAATTATCCTTTGCCAATCATGGAGCACACTTTACAGACGGTTACCGGCTCAGAGATGCTGTCTTTATTGGACGGTTTTTCTGGTTATAATCAAATAGCGGTAGCTGAGGAAGATCAGTTCAAGACGGCATTCACAACCCCGTGGGGTACATTTGCCTATGAAAGAATGCCTTTCGGCCTCATCAACGCTGGTGCTACATTTTAGAGAGCCATGGATTTGGCATTTGGAGACTTGAAGAATAAAGTAATAGTTGTCTATCTTGATGACCTCACTGTTTTCTCGAAGACACGACAAGATCACTTTTCACATCTGGGGAAGGTCTTCGAGAGATGCAGATATCATAAAATTTCGTTGAATCCCAAAAAGTCTATCTTCGCGATGACGGAAGGCAAGTTGCTAGGCCACATCGTCTCCAAGGAGGGAACTCGAATTGACCCAAGCCGGGTCGAAGGTATTAGAAGTTTGTCTCTTCCAACAAGCAGAACAAGGGTACACTCTTTCTTTGGTAAGGTAAATTTTATACGAAGATTTGTACCAGATTTTTCTGAGTTGACTAAAGATATATCTGCTATGATGAAGAAGAAGACCATTTTCAAGTGGACGGAAGAAGGAAAGAAGGCGTTCGCAGCGATAAAAGAAGCCATCAGTCGAGCTCCGGTGCTAGTCCGTCCTGATTTTGAGAAGGAATTTATCCTTTATTGTTATGCATCAGAGCATACTCTGTCTGCCATTCTGACACCAAAGTTAAATGAGGAAACTGAATCTCCCATAGCTTTCATGAGCTGCAGTTTCAAAGACAGCGAATCAAAATACTCTCAGATTGAAAAGAATGCCTACGTGGTGGTTCGAGCTGTAAAGAATTTTAGATTTTATATCCTAAATTCTCACACCGTTGTGTATGTTACAGATCCAGCAGTGAAGAGCGTGTTGACTCAACAGGAGATGGGCTCCAAAAGAGGAAACTAGGTCGCAAAGGTACAAGAGTATGATTTGGAGATCAAGCCAACCAAACTCGTCCGCGGGAGAGGTCTTTGTCAGTTGATGGCGGAAGATGATGATAAGAAACTTCAAGCCAAAGGTATACCTGAGATTGAACCTGAAGTTAAAGAAGACCTTCCAATGGTCTTGTTGATTGAGTCATCGGGAGAATGGTTCACTGAGATATGGTATTACCTAACATACGGTGATTGTCCAAATCACTTGAACAAGCAACAAAGGACAACGCTTAAGCTGAAAGCGCAGAATTATATAATCATCAGCAATGTTTTGTACAAGCGGAGCCTTGACAGAACATTCTTGTTGTGTGTTACCAAAGATCAACAACGGCGCTTACTAGAAGCTTTCCATAACCAAGCATGCGGTGGTCACTTTTCATCAAAGGTGACAGCTTTTAAAATCTTGCGGGCTCAGTTCTTTTGGCCGACTATGTTCCGCGATGCATACGAGTGGGTACATAAATGTCAGTTGTGCCAGCAATTTGTTGGCAAGGCGAAGTTAGCAGCCACTCCTCTCAGGCCAGTTGTTATAGATGCTCCATTTCAGCAATGGGGTCTAGATTTTATTGGTCCTATCAACCCACGTTCCAGCAAGGGGCATATTTATGTCCTTACAGCCACCGTTTACTTCACTAAATGGGTTGAAGCCATTCCCACCAAGCGAGCTACGTCCGAAGTCGTGTGTGAATTTTTAAAAGAAAACATTGTCACACGCTTTGGAGTGCCTCGCAAAATTGTGACAGATAATGCAACATGTTTCTCATCTGAGGAGCTAATGGAGTTTTGTTTTGATCACAGCATTACACTATCTCATTCATCAGATTATTAGCCCCAGGGTAATGGACAAGCTGAGTCATCAAACAAGAACATTGTCACAATCATTCGCAAGTTGGTTGATTCCAGTCAGCGAACTTGGCACAAGAAACTTTATGATGCTCTCTGGGCCGACAGAATTACTCCGAAGAGAGCCATTGGTACCTCACCTTTTATACTCCTGTATGGTACAGAAGCAATGATACCCATCACATTGGAGTTGTCCGCCTTGCAGCTGGCGACCGCAATGGAAGATGGAGAGTTCACAGATCCTATTCAGAAGCGTACCATGTACCTGACTAAGCTTCTGGGGTTTTAACTTGACCAAGAAAGGAGAAGTGCTCTGTTGTTGACCTTTTTCCATTTAAAAATTCAGTCTTGGGATACCATTTCCACATGAAACTGACTTAAACAAAATAGATGCACTCTCCATACATCTTAACCGTTTAAATTTGTTTCATAACTTCTAGGCTCACTCCTAATATTCTTTTTCCACTCAAACCTCAATACAACAATGAAAGCACACTCCTTCTAGATCTTTGTCACTTGGACACGTCTTGAACCTAGCAACCACACAGTTCTTTCATCTTTGTTGGTTAGAATTTGGTTAGAATACACAAAGCATTCTCCTTTTTGGCCTTTTGTCACTTCCACAAGGGATAGAAGACATGAGGTGCATTCTTGGCAATTTACCATGACTTGAAACAATTGTTTACACTTGTTGAGCACATTGTTTGACTCGTTACAATTTCAAAAATTTGACATAGCATCGATAGGCACATTCCTAGCATGTCCTTATCACTTAGAAAAACTTCACCTTCTCTATCCTTTCCCTCTAGGCATATTGTCCAATGAATTTTTCCATGGAAAATTCTCATCAAGTGTGGGTTCCAAGTGTCTGTACTAGTTTTCAAATCACTATGACATTTCACATTCACTTGCACAGATTTATGACTTGGAAAAATCTGCAATACCACAACCCTTGAAACAACTCAAGGAAAGACAAGAAACCAAGGCACAACTCCTTTGATCACTATCTTTAGTCTTCACTTTCTCAAAACTGACAAACTGACAACACAACCCTTAAAACAACCCTTACTAAAGACAAGATAGGCAACCAAGGCATAACTTTGATGTTCTATGTTTATATGCAACAAATTGATAGAAGAATGTTGGTGTGACAATTCGCACCTCTGGAGTATGAATTGGCCACAGACAACTATGCACAGTGCGTAATGACTGCTCTTCAAATTAGGAGGGGAAGCTCCCTCTTGATCTGATATGCGTGAAAAAAGTAATCTAACTCCTATCTTTTTTACTCAACTGGAAGAGGCACAAGGTTAAGGAAACCAAGAATGTTGCAGCTAAGGATTTTCTCTGGTTTTGCAGATCCTAACTACAACTAAACTAAATGCTTTAATCTATCAAATCTTCTCAAGAAAACAGAGCATGAAGAAAAAGAAGCAAAAATGGGTTTTACGATAATCTTTAAGTTAGGATTTCCAAGGAGATGACAACACCTATCCAAGGCATAGGCTGAAAGAAAGATTATTGGCACTACATCAAACAATAAGATCCACTTCTAAATTCCTAAGGAGATGACGACACCTATCTAAAGTGTAGATATGAAACGAAGCTTATTAAACACAACATGAAATAATAATTGGGAAAATAGATTATATATTGTAATGAACTGAACCAATTCTGACCCAAATTTTTTCAAACTTTGAAGATGATCACAACAGCACCAAAGTACCCGTTAGGGTTAGCTCAAATCATAACCAGCAATTAAAGGAAAAGACTCAACACCACAAATGTGCTTTCTGACCCAAGTAGGGCAAGTAGCAACCATCTAGCGGAGTAACAAAAAGTAAATACAATGCTGAAAGACTCAACACCACGGATGTGCTTTCCAACCCAAGTAGGGCAAGTAGCGACCATCTGGCGGAGTAACAAAAAGTAAATACAATGCTGAAAGAAAGCTCTACCACTTATTCAGCGGGAGCGAATACAATGTAAGAAGTGCAAAGCTTTAATTCCCTTCTTGGCAGAATACCATCCAAGAACTTTAAGTGTGTAGTTCATTCACCCATCTCTGGCGGTAAACTGTCCAAAGATTATTAGGTTTGCTACTGCTAAAACTAAGTAATTGCAGAATATAAAAATGACTGAAATAGTACTACTATTAATAGCCTTACAATGCACAATCTGCATATTACAAAGTGTTACAAACTGTTAAACCAAAGCAACCACTCAAAACCTAACCAATTCACTTGAAACTAGATGCAAACGAGAGCTAGAATGCTGACAATGAAAGCTTGACTGAGAAACTACCGACAAACTATGATATTATTTTTTTGGCACACTTCCCAAGACAGCCCAGAATGGTACGGCCAAGGAGAAGGGCGATTTTGAGAAGATAAAATCATACACTTAATAATAAAATTTGGAACTCACCAAAGAGGGGCTTCCCTAGGATGAGAAAGCCATATGTAAAGTACCCAAAACCAACAAAAATTCATGCAAAGACTTATGAGCAGATTTCTACTTCAGCCAAACCCTAACCAGCAAATGCAAAACTAACAAAATCTTTGAAATCTTCAACCTTGATGCTCTGTCTACTTGTCTGGATGAGAAGCAGTCTCTGAAGCCTTAGCTAGGTGCTATCTTTCAAGCACGAAACCAAGAGAAATGGCTAGGAGGTATGCATCCCTCGAAGTAACTCTGAAAGTATTTCAGCAGCATAACAGTATGATAGAAAATAAGATAAGAAAATGAAGAGCAACTACCTCCTTATATAGACCCTTTGAGAGAACCTCAAGAAACCTCTAGAAGGTGCGCCCCACTTCAAGACCTTTTTAGGTTTTTGACTTTGACTTAGCTGCTCCTTCAAAAAGGCGTACCTTTTCTTTAGTGATAAAATCACTTTAAAATAAAACATATTCTTCTCCAAAGGTTGGCGTCCAATTTCTCTTAAGCAATTATTCACTTTAGAGATATTAAAATATTTCCCCATGAGATGACCACCCTCAAAGTCCCCCTTTTTAAAACAACTTAAAGTCCTATTACTAGGACAAGGGGTTATTTTATAAAATAAAACATTATTAACTTTAAATGACTTATATTCTCCAAAATGAACCCCTTAAGCCAAAAAAAAGAATTACCCAATGAACTGCTAGAAAAGGAAAGCTAGCTGAGCTGATGCTGACTTGACCACTGCTAAAAATAGAATTTACTAAAAATAGTAAATTCGGAAAGTTGCTCGGATCAAAGTGCATGCGACAACATTGCGAAGCTTTCTCAAAACCCAGAAAGAATCCGCAATCCAAAATCCCCGACTCCAAGCTGTAGCCGTCATAACTTACTAAAAATAGTAAGTCCGAAAAAGTTGCCCGGCGCAGTTGCAAGTCATACCTCTACGAAGCTCTCTAAAAACCCAGAAGGAATTCAGAATCCAAACAACCAAACTCCAACAAGCAAAACCCGAAATCTTCAAGAGAACCCATCAAACAGCCGAAAACCCTAATTCTGCCACTGACCAGCTGACAGCACACTGGGGATAGGCTACCAATCACTGAAAAGTGAAGTCCTAAAAACGGAGACATTACAGTCCGCCCTTCCCAAAATTGCTTGTCCTCAAGCAATACCACCATGACTCCAGAAAAGTTAAGACTGATCCATACCAAAACAAGTATGATCCCAGGTTCCCAAATCCATCTCAAGAAGGACCCACCATGCCGATGCTGCACCACTCTGATCACATCAGTGAAAACATCATGCCAATGCTGCACTAACCTTCCTTGTAACCCCAAAGTGTTATCATCCATGATACTCAAACTGAAAGATCTTAAAGGACTGAGATCAATATCATGCAATGCCTCAAGTCCAAGATGCCCAAAGCCAACAGTATCAACCATACCACTGTCAACCACAATTCTAAGCAAGAAGAAAGATAGGCTACTCAACTCAAAATCAATCTCCTCAGCATACCTCCACATGATAACAAACGAAGCCCTAATGGCAAAAGTGTCCTCTTCAAATCTTCTTGCAAAGAGGAAAACAATCCTTTGCAAGAGCTCAACAAATTCATACCCATGTCTCCACATGGAGCTACTATGCCTCATCTGAATTATACTGATACCACCATGAAGACTACATAAAACTCTCATAGTTCCAACCTCATGAATCTCAGAATGATGAATCAAAACAAGTGGTGGTTCGCTGTCCTGAACCAACAATGAGAGAGAACTATCAAAGTTAACATCACAAGCCTCCATAAGATGAACCCCGAGAATAGAATTGGTGTGAAGGAACAAATAGTCTCTGCTGTTCAAGGCTAAAGTCAGCGAAGAGCAATATGATTTTAGTACTTCACACAAGAAAAAACAGCAACACCAATGAAATTTCCAAGAGTGAGTGTATGAGATGAATATTGAGTTGCAAGATAAAGCCTCAAAAATGGTAGGAAAACCCACTAGAACAATCTCCAATTGAAAACTACCACCACGTTGGCAAGTAGTGAAGGACAATCTCTCCCAAACGAGAGTAACTCCACAAGTAAAGAGGCTGGTCTGCCTCCAACCAGCAAGCTCATGTCCCAAAATCTGCCCTTGTCTTGTCCAAGGATCAATGCCAAGAGCAACCAACTGTTCATCTTTCCAACCCATACTCAAAATTTCTCTCCAATCCATTTGTTGATGAACAAATGGGGCCATCAAGTGGTTGGTGAAGAGAAGGACAACTCCCAAAGGTCTGAAAATTTGATCACTAACCCACCAAAAATCCCTCTTTCCACAAGCCATAAACTCCATCAACCCAAGTTGAGAATCCCAAGCATGGATACCCAACCGAAAGTGATTTTCAACACACTGAAAATAGAATTCAACACAACCCCAAGTGTTGGTCAAAACCAAGTGCATACTCCTAAAATAGGCATTCCCTCTGACTAACCTCTGAAACCAATCCATGAAAGCTTCAACAACATTGGAGAATGAAACATAGGATGACTTCAAATTCAACTCCCAAAAAAGACTAGCATCACTCAACCCAAGGAATGGATTGACAAGAGCGCGAACACCATGTTCTGGTTCATCTTCTATCACAAAAAGAGGATTATCATAAGTTTCCTCAACACCCAGTTCAAAGAGAGGATTGTTAAAAACTTGAAAATCATTCCTTATATCTTGCTGCTCCAAATCAGCACATGTAATTTCTGATTTTCTTGAGACACTTTCAAGATCAAACTCCTCTTGAAGACTATCAAGCTCTCCAATCACTTGCTTGATTTCTTCAGCTCTTTGTGCACCCTCTTGCTCCTTGAAAAGTTTGAAGTCAACAAATTGGTCTTCAACCTCCATTAGAGCCAACTGAGTTTCTTTCAACATGTCCTTTGTTGATTCAAGCTCAAGAGTAAGCTCATCAACCGTTCTCTCCTTTTCTTGGAAAGTACCAACGGTCTTCTTCGCAATTTCGAAGGCATGATCTCGATCTTCAATCAAGTGTATGTATGCTGATTTCAATGTCTCCAAAGAGTCTTTGATAAGTTGCAAGTTCGGAAGAGCAACTTCATCCTTAACTCCACTTCGTCTCTCTTCAGATTGAGCCTTCCAATAGAGATCATCAACCAAATTGTGTGTGCGATCAAATAGGGATAGCGCTTGCACTTCTTTTTCAAAAGATACCTTGCATTGATCTTCCCACTCATGAACATGCAAAGATGGTGAACTTCTGATAGGCTGCAACTGAAAATCAGAACTTCGTTCCTTGCCTTTGCTGCCCTCATTGCTGCTCCAACATTCTTGTACTTCACCTCCAACTAGCGGAGAATGCTCATTGTCATAAAAAGCATCATACTCCACAAATTCTTCAACCCATTGCTTACAATCAGCTTCGTGCATTGATAAATCAGATTTGTGTTTAGTAACACCTTCAAACTCTCCATCTTCAAGAGCCATATGGCCCTCTAGCTTTGCTTCCACGACACTGTCATTTTGATCAAACTTGAAGGCAGCCCCAAACTCAAGCATATTGTCACCATTGTTTGCTGATATAGAGTCCTCATCAAGTTCCATTTCATTATCCAGATCAAGGGGAAATTCATCCCATACCGGTTCCTTGTCATTGCTAGATGCCTTCACACCTGGATCCCAAATGGTAAGAGGCTGATTGTTTTGATCAAAGGAAAAGAGCTCTTCGTGCTTCTTTGGGAGTGTTGACTCTTTGAATAGGTCACCACCCAACTCACTTAAACTAATATCCTCAAAAATATTTCTTTCTTTTAGTTTGGTTTGCTGATCAAACCAAATACCTCCCATGACACCATTGTGATGAAGTAAAGAATCTTCAAAGCTAGTTGTTTTGAAAGCTTCATCATTTTTATCTTCTATGAAACCATCATGAGTAAATATGTCATTGATTCCTTCATGTGGAAATTCTTGGGAAGTTGGGACAGCAACATGAGGAAAATCCTTCACCAAATCTTCAATATGATCTCGCATGAACTCTTTAGAATCATCACCAACATCATCACTATAGTAGTGGTCATAAGCTGGTTCTATGACACCACTAGTATTTTCTTCATCTTGCTCTTCTTCAACAAACTCATCCCACAAAATAGTTCTACCAACATCTTCTGTGAAGCCCTTAGTCTCAAAACCTTCATGGGATGAATCCAAATTAGGATTCAAGACTGCTGCTATGTTCTTTTCACCGAACTGATCTTCATCACTTGCTATCACATGCAAGTCTAGGGAAGTATTATGGAGCTCTCCCACACACTCCTCAACTGTCAAGGTTTCTTTATCAAACTTACGATCATTTTGAGGTGACATGTGCACCTTGCTTGTGCCATCTTCAATATTAGTTGACTGATTTTTCTCTTCGACTTGTTCATTTGTGGGCTGCAATCCACAAACAGGCACTTCTTCTTCCTTCCTTGCACGTGCAACCATGGCATGTTCTACTTCCTCTTTAATCATTTTCTTAATGTATTTGATCATAGCCAACTTTCCAGGATAATGAATCACCGCACAATCCAAAAAGGTGTCAAATGAAACATCGTTCTTAAACTCATCTGTCATGCTCTGATATTCTTTACGGAGTATGGCAGCCTCATGTTCACATTGCCTCTTGAACTGGCATTCTTTAGAAACCAATATCAAATCCGACTTCTCATGATTCCTAGACCTCAGGAAACGCAACATCTTCAAAACTTCAGAGAGCTAAACTGAACTTAGGTGGAAAATCTAATTTCTCTGTCACTCATCTGTCAACTGACTCTGTCTTTTTCACAGGATGGCAGGATCTTGGCTCTGATACCACTATAATGAACTGAACCAATTCTGACCCAAATTTTTTCAAACTTTGAAGATGATCACAACAGCACCAAAGTACCCATTAGGGTTAGCTCAAATCATAACCAGCAATTAAAGGAAAAGACTCAACACCACGGATGTGCTTTCCGACCCAAGTAGGGCAAGTAGCGACCATCTGCCGGAGTAACAAAAAGTAAATACAATGCTGAAAGAAAGCTCTACCACTTATTCAGTGGGAGCGAATACAATGTAAGTGCAAAGCTTTAATTCCCTTCTTGGCGGAATAGCATCCAAGAACTTTAAGTGTGTAGTTCATTCACCCATCTCTGGTGGTAAACCGTCCAAAGATTATTAGGTTTGCTACTGCTAAAACTAAGTAATTGCAGAATATAAAAATGACTGAAATAGTACTACTATTAACAACCTTACAATGCACAATCTGCAGATTACAAAGTGTTACAAACTGTTAAACGAAAGCAACCATTGATAGAATGTTGTTCCGACTTATTTGACTTCACAATATTGAGAAAACAACACATGAACCGAACTTCTGGAAGTTTGATATAAAATCAGCAAATGTGGAAACATCAACCAACAACACAGTAATCCACTAAAAAGATCATAACTCACTCAAAACCCAACCAATTCACTTGAAACTAGATGCAAACGAGAGCTAGAATGTTGACAATGAAAACCTGACTGAGAAACTACCGACAAACTGTGATATTAATTTTTTGGCACACTTCCCAAGACAGCCCAGAATGGTACGGCCAAGGAGAAGGGCGAATTTCAGAAGATAAAATCATACACTTAATAATAAAATTTGGAACTCACCAAAGAGGGGCGCCCTAGGATGAGAAAGCCATATGTAAAGTACCCAAAACCAACAAAAATTCATGCAAAGACTTATGAGCAGATTTCTACTTCAGCCAAACCCTAACCAGCAAATGCAAAACTGACAAAATCTTTGAAATCTTCAACCTTGATGCTCTGTTTGCTGTAGAAACCCTAGTTTCCCCCTGTTTCTGAATCTGACTGTTCTTTTGATTATTTTGTGTGTTTTTGGTTTTTTGACTTTTTTGGATTTTTTGCATGAATAATGAAAGAATGCGATTTTGATAGAAATTGATAATAAATTCAAATAAAATGCTATACTGCCAATATGGATAGAAAATACAAGATCTAAGGATGGCAAATCATTTATTGTTCATCTGGCTTCAATACAACAAAGATTTGACAACATGCAACAATGAATCAGCATTATTTAACAAGAACCTGGTATTATCAGCAACTGGAAATAATCAGATCTGGTACGGCTGCATTGAATGCTCCCTTCTCCCTTTGTCCAGTGGTTGCAAATTGATCCAGATACTGAGGCGCCACCAATGATGAAGATAGAAGACCAGAATGCAAGGCGTTTTGCTTAAGATCAAGAACACGCCCCTTTTGATGCTGGTACGGCCTGCTGCAGGGTACGACTGTGTCAGACCAGCAAGTACAAATCGTACGGCTCCTTGAAACAAGTGCCCAGACCCTAGAATATGATGCGCCTTGGTTGCAAGATGCTTCCTGGATAAAACCACCAACAAAACTTTGAGAATGAATGATCTCTGAATGCTCTGTAATTTCTTCTGGATGAAGAAATTCCTCTGCCTGGCAATAAATCGGATGATATTTCACACCCTCTGAATCGCTTTCACTAGAGATGGCTCGTTCCCCAATGCTCTGAGACTGAAACCCTTGGCTTCCGTGCTCTTGACGAAAATTGATCAATTTTCAATAAACAATGACATAATGGCTCAAATTCCAATGAAAATGCCTTATACCCATGAAAAGTGCGAATTCCTTAAAGATAGGGATCATTAAAAGAATTCGACTTATTATTTTATTTCTTTCAATAGTCTCCAGCCAAATTTTTAATTATAAATTTAATCGTCAAATGGCCCCCTTCCATGATGGGTGACCCCTTCATTAATCCACTTAAGTTATAATATTAAAATATTATAACTGTATAACATATGCTCCAAAAATAATTAATATTTAATTAATCAATTAAATATTAATATCTCCCTCGAAATGAGTCCGATTTACGAACCGTCTGAAGCTGGTGACGAAGTGGATGATTCTACACCTGATCAAGCCATACTGCTAAAAATAGCAGGGGTCCCACGCTGAGTGCCAGAAACTGCTAAAAATAGCAACTCAGGCTAGAAGTGTCCGAACGAGCCCGAACGAAAGCCAACTAATCAAATACTGACAACTGAAGCTGAACCAAGCTCCATCAAGACCCTCTATCCAACCTATCAGCCTACGAGGGTCGCATAATAGGCTAATCCTGTGCTCTGAGAGATGTCAACTAGAAGGGGACATGACATTTGCTTGTCTGGATGAGAAGCAGTCTCTAAAGCCTTAGCTAGGTGCTATCTTTCAAGCACGAAACCAAGAGAAATGGCTAGGAGGTATGCATCCCTCGAAGTAACTCTGAAAGTATTTCAGCAGCATAACAGTATGATAGAAAATAAGATAAGAAAATGAAGAGCAACTGCCTCCTTATATAGACCCTTTGAGAGAATCTCAAGAAACCTCTAGAAGGTGCGCCCCACTTCAAGACCTTTTTAGGTTTTTGACTTTGACTTAGCTGCTCCTTCAAAAAGGCGTACCTTTTCTTTAGTGATAAAATCACTTTAAAATAAAACATATTCTTCTCCAAAGGTTGGCGTCCAATTTCTCTTAAGCAATTATTCACTTTAGAGATATTAAAATATTTCCCCATGAGATGACCACCCTCAAAGTCCCCCTTTTTAAAACAACTTAAAGTCCTATTACTAGGACAAGGGGTTATTTTATAAAATAAAACATTATTAACTTTAAATGACTTATTTCTCCAAAATGAACCCCTTAAGCCAAAAATCAGAATTACCCAATGAACTGCCAGAAAAGGAAAGCTTGTTGAGCTGATGCTGACTTGACCACTGCTAAAAATAGAATTTACTAAAAATAGTAAATTCGGAAAGTTGCTCGGATCAAAGTGCATGCGACACCATTGCAAGCATTCTGAAAACCCAAAAGAATCCGCAATCCAAAATCCCACTCAAGTCAGGTCATAACTTACTAAAAATAGTAAGTCCGAAAAAGTTGCCAGACGCAGTTGCAAGTCATACCTCTGCGAAGCTCTCTGAAAACCCAGATGGAATCCAAAATCCAAACAACCAAACTCCAACAAGCAAAACCCTGAATCTTCAAGAGAACCCATCAAACAGCCGAAAACCCTAATTCTGCCACTGACCAGCTGACAGCACATTGGGGATAGGCTACCAATCACTGAAAAGTGAAGTGCTAAAAACGGGGACATTACATATATCGAGACACGCACAACAATAAATGATCGAACCAACCATTATATTTAATCTAAGGTGAACAAGTACCATAATAATAACATTTAGGTAAGGTGGCTCAGCTATTTATTATCACAATAAAAGTTATTCATACAAAATAGCAATATACTACAAGTAAGGTTGCTCAACATGTATGCTATCACTTGCAAAAGTTAATTACAAATAAGCAAAGAGCTCTTATTTATAGACATCAAAGGTGTAGGGAACCCTAAAATCACCTTGAGTCAACTACAGTCTTGTGAGCATGCAAGATCTTATTGCTAAACCCTAAATAAATGAAACTATATAGTTAACTGGAAAACTACCATCAGTTAATCGAAACAAGACTAAACTAAATGGACATGTGCAACATGCACGTCCTTATTGAAATGAAAACTCCAACTGTACATTGATGATTCCAAGACAGACATAGCATGAAATGTTGAACAATGAGTTAACTCAGAAAGAAGCATCAAGTTAACTATTGTGTCTGATGTCTATCCTGAAAAGGTGGGACGTCTTGATCTGGAGTTTACTTTCCGCAATCTCAAGCAAGTAACCCCTCCACGAGATTGTTGACTGCATCACCATTTGAAGCATTGATACTTTGTCATAGCACACTATGTCTTCGCAACATCTCCTCACTGCCCGTGATTTGACTCTAAAGTTCTCCTCTACTCTTAACCGCCTCATCAAATAACGCTGACATGACTGTAAGTTGATCTAACTTACAGCCAACAGAATCGCCACTAAAAATACCATGGATGAGCACTTGCAACTCTAACTAAACATCAATAAGCTCGACGTACTCACCACCCTCACACTGATACTGGCAAGGAACTCGAGACACAAAAGTTCTCACGAATTGGAGTGCACTAGTCACGTGTTCTCTGCTCTCAGCCAACTCTGAAGCCATTGTATCCTATATTTTTTCCTTGAAGATTAATTGTGTCCTCCAAGTAAAAATAGCTTCTTTATCTTCATCATTGACCAAGTCATATGTCGTCCTCAGATTGAGAGATCATGATTTCATCTCTGGGTTTGTCAACTGCCAAGTCTCGCTCCTCATCCTAGATCCATAGACGGAGTTTGCGGGCATTGTACCTCAATTGATATAACTCTATGAGTACAAAGCGACCCCTTGTGACAAACTCTTCTTCCCAGTCTATCAGACCCTTTCCGTATACAACCAGTTGATTAAGTTGATTCTCCTCTACTGGTAGTTCTAGCATCTATGGGAACAAGGCAGTGACATTTTCAGTTCTATGCATGAGGTTAAAGATATACTGACGAAGTTGTTGGATTTCAGCCTTAAGGGCTGCTTTGTCTTCTCCGTCTTTAATCACTTTATCCTTTATGCTATCTGTTGCAACCTGAAGGAAATCAACCTCTGCTTGGTGTGTGCTCCTACCAAGGTTGACCTTTATCACATCGAAGTCTTCAACTTCTACCTCATTCAAGTTCTTGCCCTCTAGAGGTGCAACGGTCTCTATGATGATCTCCTTCTCAGTGTTCCTCTCTACATGAACTTGCTTCTCTATTCTCTTATCTGGAGCGTCCTGGTAGACATGATCAAAATCTGAGGGGTCTAGTTTGTAAGATGGCTGCCTCCTCTTCCTACCCAGTTAATTCTCAAGCCAAGATGAGTCTCGACTAATCTCACTGGAAGGGTCAGTGCTAGTCATAGGAAGTCCTGATGAGTGTGAATGTGTAGAGGTATTGCTATGCGGTGGCAAGTCTAGTTCCAAACCAATGTGAACCGGAATTGGGGATTGCCATGGTGTAGGTGATGGCATGGGAGGCTGTACCTCTAGCTCTGGAATACTCCAAACTGTATTCATGGCTGTCTCCTCATGTGTTTCTATAACAAGTGCCTTCCCTTTTGAATTGTCAGACACTTTGTTTCTTTTAGGAGGATTACTCCTTTTCTTTTCTTTTGGTTTTGACGAGGATGGCAATGAAGATTCCATCAGTGGTGGCTCTGTACTTGGCATGACTGCCCTCCTTGTCTTCTTGCTTTCCAAATAGAGTATACTGTTCTGAAGGACTCTACTTGATCTCTCTTTGACAGATGAGTATTCCTTGGCAAACCAATCGACAGTTGGAAGTGGTTGCGTATCAACCTATTCTTTGAAGAATTGAGGAAGTGTATCCCCATCATCATTTGACATTCCTCCCATGTCTTCAAACATGAAGACAAAAAATTGTGAGAGGGTGAACCTGCTGTAGCTACGCCGATGTACCTCGAACTCGTCCTCGCAGTTGACCCAGTAATCCTCCATAGAAGGCTTGTGGTAAGGGCAACCGCCAAGACGTGCTGAATAACAACCCCAAGGGTCATATGAGCGTGCATCAACAAGGTACTTAAGATTAAGTTTCTCTAACTCATGACCTACAGCCTTGGTGTCAACTACTGTCTTGCACTAGTAGATTCCCATTTGCAATGGAAAGTTACCAGCTGGTTTGCGCTTGTGGCGCAGACGTGAATGAACATTGTATAATTGCCTCAAAAATTCCATGAAAACCGTCCTATCCGAAGGATAACGAGGTAGCATGGCTGGATTTATTGTATATCTGTAGACGCAGATGTAGGTTAGGTAGGGAATTGAATGAACCGGTCCGCCCATTCTACCATTGCTACTCTGTATAATGTCCCTGTTTTTAGCACTTCACTTTTCAGTGATTGATAGCCTATCCCCAGTGTGCTGTCGGCTAGTCAGTGGCAAAATTAGGGTTTTCGCGTTTTGGAGGATGCTTTTGCTCGAGGTTGGTTGTTTTAATGGTGGATTCTTTCTGGGTTTTCAGAGAGCTTCGCAGTGGTATGTTTTTCTTGGCTTTCCGAGCACTTTCTGGAATTTACTATTTTTAGTAAATTCTATTTCTGGCAGTGGTCCTATTGGTCTCGGCACAGTTGACTTTCCTCTTCAGTCGACTCAATTGGTTTATTCAATTTTGGCCTTGGGATGCAGTTTCAGAGAGATAAGTTCATTTCACTTAAATAACATTATATTTTAATGTTATATTACCCCTTGGCCTAATCTCTTAACTTAATGTTGTTTTAAAAGGTGGTCTTTAAGGGGTGGCGCCATCATTGAGATTATTTTATAATTATTAAGGTTGAATTAAAACCTTAAAGTTGGACGCCAATATTGAAGTGATGAATTTAATTAAAGTCAAAGTTGAAGCCTTGAAGAAAGTTCGCCCTTTCTTGGAGGGAAAAGGAATTAGGGTTTCTTGAAGCTTTTGGAAAGGTCTTCGCAAATTATAAAAAAGGCATCTTGGGTCTTCACTTGGGTATCTTTTGTCTACAGGAATGTTATGCTGCCGGATTGGCTTTGGGATTGCTTCGAGGAATGTACGCCTCCTAGCTTGGCATTGCTTCTCGCTTGAAAGATAGCGACTAGTGGTGAGATAGTATAGTTTGAGAGTCTTGCATTGGGATTTGTGCATTGTAATCAGCTTGTGGCTTTCTAGTTTAGATTTATGCATATTAGACAAATTCTGAAAATTGCATTTTTAGTACAGCAGATTGTCCTTTTTATTCATAAATCAAAAAATACAAAAAGAGTGCTTCTGGGTATTAGCTTATTCTCTCTGTCTGTAAGGGGCGACCCTTTTCTCCAGTTTGTAGAATTTTTAGTAGTGTCTTGGATTTTTAAATGCAAATCGCCCCTCTTGTTGGGCCGTACCATTTGCATTTCTTGGGATTTGTGCCAATAATTAATATCAGCATTTGGAGTCAGTTTTATGTGCTAATCTTGGGAGCCTTCTCCTTGGGATCATATTGCGATTCGTCTCATGAAATTTGATTGAGTTTGGAGTGAGTTGTGAGTGAATTTGTGAGTTATAGGGCTGCTGTTCATGCATGCAGAAATCCGGACTGTCATAAATCAGATTATCAGGTTGGCCTTTAAAGCACAGTTTCTGATCAAAGCTTTGTTATTCATTGAAGGGAATTCAATATATATTGTTGCAGCTCTATTTACATTTCAATTCACATTGATAGCAAGGCATTATCTTTCATATTGTAAGCTGACAGTAGTACTGACAGCAGTTGTTATTCTTGCTTATCACGTTTTGTAATGCTCAACTTTACATTCAGTAATTGCAGTTGTAATTCCTTTACCTCCGCCCTATGGTAGCTCCTTTCCCACTCCGGGTTAGAAAGCACATTCTGGGTGTCGAGTTACTTTCAGTATTCTAGCTTATTTCCCTTCAAAGCATTGTAATTCTTAGCACTCCGCCATATGGTCGCCTCAATTCCATACTGGATTGGGTAGCACATACTTGGTGTTGAGTTTCTTTTAGTACTTGTAGTGTAGAAGATCCTCTGACCATATGCTCGCCATCATCGGCGCCATTCTTGGTTGGAGTTCCTTCCAGTTCTGTTTCTGCATTCAGATCCTCTGACCAATGCTCACACCTTGCCCACATCGGGATCCTGGTGTACATTCTGGTTAGAGTTGCTTCAGCATCGTTTGGTTTAGATCTAACCTTAATGGGTGCGTTTGTTTGCAAACTTGCAATTGAAAAAACGAAAAAATTTGGCTCGGAATATTTCACTCTGGCAACCACTGAGATACGAACATGCAATTCCCAGTCTAGGTTCCTCACTATGTGCATTAAGAATGCTTCTTGCACACGCTTGAAATGCCGCTCAGACTTTGTGAACTCAAGCTGGTCGTAGTATTGATAAACCTTTTGTACACTGAGAATCCCCACTGTGTTCAACCCTCTAAACTGACCCCTGGTAAGCCATCAGGTATACAAGATACGAAAGCATATGAAATTGGTGGGCAACTAGGAAACCGGTAATCTGCTTATGGAGAACGTTGCTGATCAAAGGGGCCCAGTCATAATGCTCTTGCTGGAAATAATTTGAGCAATGATGTAGTTCATCCAAGGCTGAAATTTGTTGGCATTTGCATGACCGGAAACACAATTAAGAAGAGTGATCAAAATCGCAAACTCATCTTTGAACTCTCCGCGACCCACATTGTTTGGCAATTTAACTTTCTTTTGTTTTAGCTACCTTGCTGCCATTTTGCTCTGACACATGTCCTTATTAGTGTTGAATACTTTCTCACACTGATCCATGGTAATGACCAAACTGTTCGAATGTTGAGGAATACCAAAACACCTCTCAATGTCCTGAGGCTTGAGACTGCAAATCACCCATCCATCTACTAACTAAATTTCTCTGGTAGTAGAGTTGTAATGCTTGACACAAGACATCACAAATTCTATGCAATGAACTGAAATAGGGAGTGAAGCTGCCTCTAGCAACTCGGATTCTTCGATGTTTTGAAGTATTGCTTGGTTTATATTAATCAGATCCAAGATAGCCTCTGGAAGCACTTTATAGAAATCCATGTCAATTGTTCTAATGAAGTCATGAACTAAGACTGACTTAGTCTTGAATTCGATCTATGTGTACTAAATTTTGAAAAACTCGCCCGTTGACTGTAAACACGGCTATGTTCTGACAACTTTCTTCAGAAAGCTAAACCATCTCTTGGTGAGGCTAAAAATACCCTGTCGGATAGAAATTTTCACTAAAAATTCCAAGATGTGGATTTTGTGCAGAAAGTGATTCTAAGATAAACCGACAACGTCAAAATTGTGAAAAAATGTCATTTAGCTTGTCATGCAAAGACTTTTCAGTCGAGAACTGAAAGGTTTTAGGGTTTCTGGAGGGCAATTTTCCGAGAAAAACTAAAATATGGGTTTTATGCAAAAGATGATTCTAAGCCAACCTAGATCCTTCGTTTCTAAAAATAGTGACTTTTACTCTACCATGCAAAGGAATCTCAGTTGAGAAAAGCAGAGCTTCGAGAATTGAAGCTTCAAGGCAATTTCTCCTAAAAAATTCTAACACATGGATTTTGTAGAGAAAGTCGTGCACAACAAACCTAGATGATCAAAATTGTCAAAAGTCACTGAATTCTTGGACGTACGAAGAAAACCTAAGACAAGAATAGAAGAATTTAAGACAGAAGATATAAGTTTTATGGTTCTACTTCTATAAAAATCGCCATGCTTGTCTGAAGTCTGCTAATTATTTTGGACCTGTATCTGCAAGGAAATCTGAAAAATAATATTTATGGTGCCTTCGAATGCTGCAACAATAAGAAAATTCGCTTGCACAATGAGGAAATTCACTTGCACTCAACCTGTTGTGAGTGAAATGGACGCCTTTTGCATATTAATAAATAATTTTGAGGGTTTAGGTGCCAACTGCAAGTAGAAACTCTGATCTGGAAAGAAATTATCTGATTGGACCTCACTTCGTTCAACAAAAAATGACTTGGAGTTTCAAAAATATTAAAATATTCAGTTTAAGCCAACATGCGAATTGCAATTGAGTCTCAAAATAGGCGCCAATATTAAAATATTGTAGAAAATTGCCTTCATCAAAGTTGACTGTTGAAACTGAAGATTTAATATTTTTTAATTGAGTTAACTGAATTGTATCTTTCTGGGTCAACTTAGAATATTTTGCTAATTCTAAAAAGTCAAAGTTTGACTTTCCAGGCATCCCCCTTCAAAAGTAGATATTTTTAGCTAACTTCCTATTTTGTAGTTTGTTGAAAACATCACTGTAGCCTCTGTTGAACTCAGATTTCCTGGTGTCCGATTGATGCTAGAGCTGAGCTGACACATCCACTACGAAGTCTGAACTACTCTAATGAAATGTCTACTGGGAGCTACAAGTGTTAAAAACCATGTCTGGTGCCTCAAAAACAAAGTCTCCTTTTATTAAAATAATATACACAACACCAGACAGCCATTTTCTTGATTTGCCACCCCTTGCTTCAATCTACCGCTGCCGGTGAATGATGACTCCCGTCGACTGGATGCAAGATCCATCACGTAGCTAGAAGAATTCCGCAAAGAATGACTGTATGTGTTGCGTCTGAAAGTGAATTTAAGGCCCTCAAATGCAAGGGCACCCCTGGACTGCAGAGGCGTGTAATGTCCCCATTTTGCGAGCATCAAAGTTTGGTGGATTTAGCCTATTCCTGACCCTTGTAGGCTAATATGTCTGGATAGAGGGTCCTTTGTGGTAGTTACTCGATGATTAGAGACATTACTCCTCAGCTAGATTCAGGTTTTGGCCTTTGCACAGGTTATTTGACTCGAAGTGGCACACTTACTATTTATAGTAAGTTACTATTTTGGGAGAGTCAGGGTTCCTATTAATAGAAATACACCTAAGTAGAGCATATTGGCAGTGTCGACCTTGATCGGGCCTTTGCAGCTGTTTCTAGACTCAGTTTCACATACTTACTATTTATAGTAAGTCACTGTTCAGGGTTTCTATTTTTAGACAGGCATCCGATCACATGGAGAATAGGAAGAGTCAACTCTTGGCTCAGACGGCATGGCAATCTGACAAGATATCAAGAGATATTAAAGTTTAAGTGACTTAAGTGATTTATTTAATATTTTAATATTATTATAAAGTTATAAAGTAACTTTATAATAATAAAGTCACTTTAATATATTAAAGTGCGTTAAGTGAATAATTTAATGTGGGAATAAATCTTTTATCCCACATTGGCCAGGGAGGTGTTTGAGCTCTCCTAAGGAAAGCATAAAAAAAGAGGTAAGAGCTCATTCTCAGCATCCAGTTGATGAATATTATTTTGATTGATTTTTATTGTGGAGCCTAGGGCTTTCGCAGTTTTTCTTCTTTGATCATAGGAAACAAAAACTTCCTATTGATAGCATAACTAAGGGAGTGAAAGATCTCTTGAAGGGTTAAAATTGAGGAAAGGATAATTTTGTCCTTTCATTTGTGCAAATTGGTGAAGTTTTCTACAAGGGTTTTAAAAGATAATCAATCCCATATCAGAATTAGTGTTGGCTGCTACAGTACCCGCTATAGTGCACGTGAACAATGTCGCGCTACAATACTGAGCTACAGGACTGTTACTACAGTGATAGGGTATTGATTTGGCATTGATGCTAGTTTGAAGAGCAAATTAATGACTGCAATATAGTGCAATCAGAATTACAACAGTCATTACCAACAAATAGTGGTATCTAGGACCTGTGCACAATAGTTTGGAGAGGCATGGGAGTCTATGTCTGCTGAATATGTGATTATCTGTAGGTTCTGAGTCAAGACATAATTGTTGTTCGCATTTTAGTCTCCCCTCCATTTCCAGGTTTGCATATCATATCATTCTATGCTTGCTTATTGTGGATTTTTGCTCAGAAAATCTGAATATTGAAATTTTGTACAATCTGTCCCAAAAGTATATTTAGTCTGAAAGTGCTGTTACTTCAATCTGCTACCTGCTGTAGCAATTTCTAGGCATTTAAGAGTGACATTGTAACTAATTTCTGAGCACAAAAACTTCTATTAGCATTATATTTGGTTTAGTTGAAGTTTGTTCATAACTGGAAGCTCTTTGCATTCAAGGATTGATGTTTATGAAGTTGTGTAAGTCTGATATTCATTTCTGAGCAATCATATATTGTAAATCAGACATAGTTGACAGATAGAATGTCATAATTTTGATTCTTAGTCATGTTCTTGCACTATACATCGAATTTCACTCAAAATACATACATGTTATGCAATATGTTTGACAAAATGTCCTAACTGTCAAACTGCAATTAATCAAGCAAAATTGGAATAAAGATTGTCCCATTCGGAGTGGGTCATCATAAGGTGCAATTAACATCTTGAGAATGATTTTGCAAATTGCAACTTTCACGTGAATCCTATACTTTGACCCTCACTATCGGGAGTTGGATTGCACTGATGCGTGCGCCGTTGATCTCATCGTGAAGATGGAACAACTTGGAAGAGATGTTCCTGGAAGTGACGAAGCGAGAAAATTGCTTCTAAGACCTCCAGTAGAAGGGCGCCTTTTCCAAGAGAGTACGTGAATAACATACTTAGCCATTTTCTTGCTTGTTTTCATTCTTCAGTATTTTTCACTGATTCTTCACTCACAGGCATTTGACAAACCCTAAGGGCTGATGGTTGGATTCACCGAATAGCTCGGAGGATTCTACATAGGTCTCGTGAAGATGACAACTGCTAAAAACCTCATCTAGCTGGCCAAAAGGCTAGGCGCCCCTGGCCTATAGAGGTACAATTTGATATTCACTTTTATTTTCCCTCCATTTTACGTGCTCACTGGAACTACTGCCATGGTCACTCAGCACATCTGACGGTCTTGTGAATGAATGCATCGCGAAGCTGGGCTGAATCAGAAAAGATCCCCCAGAAACATAATCTACAAATTCATTCATCTGACATGTCTAATTCAAGGGCTCCCCTGGGCTACAAGGGCGCAGAAACTGCAAACTTGATTGTCTTTGTGATGCGTAAACTCTGTACCTTCTGCTTTCGCCTTAGATTGTTAGAGTCTTGCAACTCGGATGGACTCGCTTGATAGCTTGCCAAAAAGTTGACTAAAAACCAAAGAGAATGAATGTATCTGCAACAAAAAACAACTGAATATGAGCCTCCAAATTGAAGGGCGCCCCTAAGCTATAGGGGTGCAGATTTTCTCTAGACTTTATGTTTTCCTCCATTTCGCGCTTTGCGAACACCGTGTTCGTTGTTGAGTTGACTAAGTAGAAGCATTACTGCTTCTGACGTGTGTATATGACTGTATTTCACCATTTTCACATGTACGGACACTATAAAGTTGATTTGCACGTTGATTGCGCAAGTGTCTCCCACGTTACAAAGTGAAGTGTTTCCAGACTCGGAATATTTTTTCTAATTTTCGCCATTTGAAAATCCCCTTTGTCGTGAAGCATCTTTTTCAGCATCTTTCATCATAGAATGTTCTACTTTGAGTTTCATGCTTAGATTTTGACACCCGGTACTGGCCAATTGCCATTGACGACCTCGAAGGTCCTAACTTTTTCTCCTGAAAAAGTGAAAACTACCCACCAGGCTTAAACTGACTTTACTTGAAACTGACTTAACCACTATGATCGTGATGTGAAATAAGCCAATCAAAATTAATTTCAACCAATTCTAACAAGTTTCAATTTTTAGGGTTTCACGACTTGAAACAAGGGTGTTTGAAACCATAATTTCCAATTTTTTCAATTTTTTCCAGTATCTTCTTGACACCAAACTGACCTAAAGTCCATACTTGATTTGCCCAAAAACTATGTTTTGACATCATTTTAACAAGGTTTAGACTCTTTTAAGCAAAATGCCTTAATGAAGCAAAAAAATTGGTTTGGGTACAACAAAGAACTTGACAAAAATTGTGAAAATAACTGCAATATGAAAAGTTTTGTACGGGTGCAAAAATAGCTACTTCTGCATAACCTTCGATATAAAATTGCATCTTTCTCATGGCTTCAAGACAATATATTTGTTAAATGATATTAATGCAAATCAAGTTAGAAAATGATCATTTCTAGATGACCTTCAAGAGAATCTAGTAGTGTTGTATAACATAAAGTGTTTCAAGAACAATGTCAAGCATTGGTAATTTTTGGAGATATTTTTTATCTAGAAGTTAAAATACATGCTTGAAGGTTGTGAATAGTATCATGCAGATCCCATTGAACTGAATGAAGACGACATGTTTATTCATTCATGGATGTAGTGTTTATAATATTTATATAAAGATATAAATTCAATAGTTGATCTTTCATATGAAAAAGATGCTCTTAACACTTGAGGAGAATTTGTTTAGCCTTGGCTGAAAGTAAAGTAAGATAACCTCAATGTCACCATTTATGAGATCACATTTAAAACTTACTCTTGAAGGACATTATGAAATCACATTTAAAACATACCCTTGAAGGAATGCACATTAGAATGTTCACCATTGTGTAAAGAATTGGCTACATATTGTGGGAAAATAGGCTAGGAATTTACTTATTGAAAGAAAAGAAAGATATTTTTTCATTTATAAGGATATTGCATACATGATTTACAAACAAGGAAGGCCACATAAGGACATTTGAGGAAATCATTTCAACATGAATTTTCCAAAAACAATTGAAAAATGACTGTTTCAAATTAACTAATCTGAAATTGGCAGTACCCACAAATGAATATCAAAATACTTACAGAAAGTATATTTTTTATTAAAGATGCAGAATTAATCGCCAACCATAGAAAAATGCCAGACAACATGGTTAAAAATGGGTAGATTGTCAATAATGGTATAGTCAATGCCTGCAGTTCAATGCACATTTTGTCAGCATTTTGTA
The DNA here is from genome assembly GCA_007258455.2 of Sequoia sempervirens. Taxonomy (NCBI): domain Eukaryota; kingdom Viridiplantae; phylum Streptophyta; class Pinopsida; order Cupressales; family Cupressaceae; genus Sequoia; species Sequoia sempervirens. Next base: position 28,905 of record VDFB02350503.1, read on the forward strand.
TCATGGTATGTAACGTAAATCTCTCTATCAATCCATACAAACATTCCTTCTTGGAAGCTAATAAAATTAAAATATATGCTCTTCTGAAAAATTCCTAGGAAAAATTCATACTGCTGATATACGGGTTGCAAGAATAGCTCCAATAAGATTTGCCACCGGTGGGAAGATAAGAAGTTGGAATATCAGTATCCCAACACCTTCAAAAATAAATGAAAGATGAGAATGGTTGAAAAGCAGCCATTTATTTTGAGTATACAGTACTCAGTCTTTTAACAGCTCAAAACTTCAATTTATAAATCACAACATTAAAATAAGAATTTCAAGGTTTTCCATTTATCAAGCTCAAATCAATGATTCACATTAATAAAATAAATGCAAACCAATGTATTAATTTAACAAGTACGTCTAAATCATATGACAGTCATGATCTTTGGCAGATATAACAACTATAGATGGCATTGCAGAGTAATAGCAATAAACAAATAAAAGATATGAATTGCAATAGCTGAATGATGATTTAACAGCAACGATGTCCATATAAATAGACATCATAGGATATCACAAAAGATTATTCTTTTGTGATACCTCTTCAAATACCATTAACTACTTCATTGAATAATCCTTCCCAACAATATAATAAAGTAACTTGGATCTATGTATTTCAAAAAGTAAGCCCAGGTACTCCCTTATTCCACTTACATTATACAGAAGATAGTGATGTGAAGAGAAATACTTTTAGAATGGAATCAAGCTTCACAGAAACTAATAACAAAAGGAATTGGTTATCAAAACAAACATAGAAAGTGTGATCAAGAGAAATACTTAGATTAACATGTCACAGTAGAAAGACTTGGTGGAATACATCTATAATGAATTAATTTAAGGAAAATACGATAATGATTCAATTAGCATTCTTTGTATTTCTTTTGAAATATAGAAAAGATAAAGACAGCTAGGAAGCAGGGCAATTGTGTCCTAATCATGACTATTGCTAGACAAATTTCTCTAAGAAAACAATCATTCTAATATAATTCAATATCTGAACAGGTACACTAGAGCATTGAAATGGGACATATTCTTGCAGCAGGAGACATCTCTAGCAAGCAAGAGGCATCCCTTTCCGTCTCTAGATGCCTCGTCACAAAAAAAAAATGTGAATAAAAATACACAAAACTTGAATGAAATAATATAATTCCAAAAAGGTCAAAAGAACCCAACAAATACATTTCTTGCTCATTCAAACAAAGAAAATGGTAGAAAATTTGGAAAGCATGCAAAACATGTCAGCATGATTTTAAAGACAGAGGAGAGTAAGTTCAACAAAATTGTAGGTTTGAGTTTGCAAGGAAGATTCATTACATACATCAATTTATTTTTATTTTTATATTTTTGAAAGTTGTACTTGTGATTATTTCATGTACCATAGTTTTTGAAATGATGTTCTCCTCTCCATGCTTATCTCCATTTCTATTCCTGTGTCCAATGATGCTTATGTTTTTTATTGGTTAATTGAGGATTCTGGAGGGGCCCTTGCCAAAAGAAAATAAGCACAAATACAATATAGGTCATAGAAACTGGAAGACCAAGAAGGCTACATTCAACTAGTTGAGCTAAAACTGCCAATAAAACAGCATTGTCTAAAAGAACTGCACCTAGTGGTCAAGAGTATACATAATCTAAAACATTAAGTAACTTTCACTTCAACAAGAAGAATCAATATGAGGGAGCCGACATTGGTTCCTTCTTAGATTCCACCTCAATGCCAAGATCCAAGAAAGAGTGATGAAAGGTGATAAAGGATCCACTCTTTGAAACAATAAGGTATATAAACTTGAAACCTCAACGATCCCATCATGTAGAACACCGTGAAAATTATCAATATATAGAGCCAAACTCTCCTAGCACTATAAACCAATTCAACAAGCTTTTTAGCTGAAGACTAAGAAATGCAGCTCAAATCTACAATTTCCCCTATCTATTGTACTAGCACATGGGTTTCCTCCATCTCTAGCTTTCCAAACTCTAAGTAGTCACCAAGGAAAATAACATCGTTGGGGATAATACTACTAAGAATCTAGCTCTTGGTAGCTTCATCAAGAGTCCTAGCACTTGATTGTAAAATCTTCAATAATGGAGGCCCTAGCATATAAATCACTAGTATTACCAAAGCTCTCATCCCCCAAAATTGTTTCTACAAATTTGAAATTGGCTGCATCAAGAATGCAAAAGGTTCTATTTGGGTGGCAATTAAAGACCACCCTATCACTCCCTAGTCAAAGAGTTGCACTTCACATTGCTGCATTGAAAACCATACAACATGCAAACACAAAAGAACAAGGAAAAAATGAGATGTAGTGGCTTGAAAGCCAAAAGTGGACCCCAATTAAATGTTTCTGCCCATAGGTTTTGCCACATTTAATACAAAGTATGCAACAATAAAAACAAGTGGGAGGAAAGCATTCATGGGATTGGCAATGTATACCAAAGCGATTGCCAATTAATAATGGAAATTCAAGATTATTCAACTTTAAATGGTGGGGGACAATTGAAAAGAAGGAAAAACCATTTTGTCAAGAGTCCTTTCTAAGCAAAGGAATTATTTCCCATTCATTAGGGAGGTCACTAGTTTCTTCCATAAATGGGAAGTGATCAATGCCAGCATTTTCTAGTTGATTTGTGACCTGATTGCTTTCTTTCTAACAACGCCCAAACAAAATACTTTCAAAGCCTTGTGCTAAGAAGCTCACTTCTTCAGGGGTTCATCCCATAGTGCAATGGTTAAGTGGTGGCATTGTTGTTGTGGCCACCAAGGTTCAAGTTTCCCTTGGGCTATTGTGGTCGCAAGCACTATGCCTTCGTTGATCCAATGTACTCGCAGACTTGACCCGCAGTGTTGGAGCTGCTAATGGGGTTCTGTTGATGTGATTTTTGTGACCGCACCAATCAGCAGAAGAACAAAGTTGTCCGAAGGCTACTCCGTTCTCTCTTGATCAAAGTATTCCGTGCGCTAAGATTGCGAGAAAGTTCGCATGTTCAACTCCAAGATTCTGAATACTTAGAATACCCTCAGTTGGTTGATGTGAATTGCTGTGTTCTTACGAGGGGACTTACACAATTGTTCAAGATTCTTGCAGCTAACAATAGATGGATGATTTGAAAGGGGATTTTGCGCGTATGATTTGGCAATAAGTTCATTTTCCTAAAGTTAACCAAAAATGTGCAGAAAGTAAATGAGTGAAAGGGCCTAAGAGACTTATTTTCTATTCTAAATGCAGGATATGCGGAGCTCAATTTTGGCAGACTTCGACTGAATTTCACTTAGCCTCACGTCGGACAGCTTCAGCAAAATTAGTGCAATCTTCAAAGGGATAGCAAAAGATGTTCAGATTACAATTTAGCATACATACACCATCAAAATGACGCATATAAGTATACAAATCACAATTGAAGTTAAACTCAAAATGATCTCCAGTGGACCACGCAAGGAAAAATTATCATCAATAAGCTGCTAGTGGTATGGAATGAAATGAAGCTACCTCAATAAAATGCCACATATCAAAGTAAACTACTTGCATTAAATGAAAATTACGCTACTTGGATCCAAAAGGAAGAAGAGACCTTGCTAGCTATCCATGACAAAGACGAATTCGACCATCAATGAAAAGATCTATTATCATGAAAGTGTTACATAACAATCTCCACAAAATTTTTCAAAGGGGAAAACTTTCTTTCTTCTCCACACTATGCTAAGCAAAATGTCTACTATGCTCTACCCTCTAGTATCCAATCTCTAGCCCTAATGCTAATGTCTAATATCTACTATATTACAAATGAGGGGGACTCCCCCTTTTATAGATAGCCCAGTCCAAAAGACGGCTAGGGTTACAATCAAAAGAGTGGCTAAGATTAAGACACCTCAGCCCTAACCCTAAAAACTGCCAGAATGGGGAGTGGTGTAATAAATGAGCAAAGATTCCCACTCACTCCCAAAAATAGTAAAGGCAATTAATGCCCACAATCAGTCTTCTAGAAGATCCTCGTCCAGTAGTGCATTCCCATTCTCTTTCTCTCTGGCTGCAAACTCAACGAATCTGCCAAGTACAGCCTCAACCTCCTAAACTGAAATGGGTGGAATACAATCTAGCTGAAACTCTAACACCGTGACTGAATGTTCATGCCTTGTACAAGTTTTTCTCCAAGCAACCAAGGAATCCTGCATGCTTTGGATCAAGGTGGAGAAAGTATAAGTATTCTCGAAATCATCTTGTACGAAGGTCTTCACCTCAGAAAAGAAAGGCACCAGCCTACCCCTCAAATTATCAATATTTACCTCATCTGGACTCAACCGCCTAGCAAATATGGCCTCAAAAGTATTCTGAACTCCATCAATGATATTGGCCATAGCCTTCCGTACCCTGGTTGAATCCGCCTATGCTGCGTCGAAGAAACCATGTCCCGTGATTACTAAAGAATACCATCTAGAAAAGTCATACCTATCATTCTCCTGAATGACCCCTCCATCAATCAGCAATCGCAAAGGAACATGCCTCAATGCCTCGAGACGCTGAATTACTTTGCTCTGATAGACAGAAGCATCACCCTAGGCCTGATCAACTGCCTCCATCCGTGCCAAAATACTGGAAGCCTGCTGAAAAGCAAAAGCAAGGTCCTCCATAAACTTTTATGTCTCAACACGAACTCCCGTGACTCACTTGTCTGCCTCCTGTGCCATCTTTCCTAACTCCAACAAGCCACTGATGGACTCTCTAGGTATCTCTGCTGGAAGCTCTATTACTGGAATTTCCTACCTACGAAAACGAGACAATTGCTGCACATATCCAATCAAGGCCTTATGCTCTTGTTTCAACTTCTTGTACTTTCCTTCCTTCTTGAATAATCTGTCCTTGAGGGCAAGGTAGGAGTTATCACACTCCTCTACAATCTGTGCACCATTGGGTCATCCTAACTCCAAAGTTGTGACCACGTAATTTTCTGGCACTACTTCATCTCGGTCACAATCAACTTGTGGCACAGCCATGTGAAGGGTACGGGAACCATCCTCATCAGTTGATATCTTCGAAAACTTTCGTGCTCTCTTCTTCTGTGGAGGTGCACTGATCCTGTTCAAGAACTCTTCCATTTAAACTGCTGGATCAATCTCCTCGCTAGGGCTTCTCCTCATCCTATCCCTGAGCCAATCAGGTACTGTATACTGTATATCAAATGGCTGCTGTTCTTGTGCCTCAACTTCTCGAACTTGTTCAACCTCTATATCATTCTGATGAGGCTCATCGTCCTCAAGTGGCTGAGTGTCTCCTGAAACTATATCATCATCGTCCTCCAAAGCCGCCTCTAACTCTTGTTGAAACTGAGGGTCAGTAGTAGTCCCCTCATCATCCTGCTGATCAACCCTACTAGGTGCGTTGACACTCTGGCCTACCGACTCTCTCCATGGTGGATGATTATTCTCCTGTACTGCTTGCACCTGATTCAATGCATTCCTCTGATCAGCAAATAAAGAAACCTCCTGGATACTTGGAGAACGTGTCTCCAATGGCGTGGGTGACTCAACTGCAACTCGTGGAGGCTCCGGCCGAATAGGCTCCTGCCGAACTGGCTCTTTCCTTCTGGACTCTGGACCTCGTGTGATTTGTTTCTTTCTGCCGGTGGTGGGTGTCCTGTGATCTCCCATCAAATTGTAAGTCAAAGCAATTGACCTACTCTTCAACCTTCTCACACGCCTGTCAACCCATGCCCTGGTAAATGTCAGGACCGGAATAGAAAGTGTGTCCAAGTCAGCAACCTCTGGTTCTAACCAATCCGGGAGCGGAAGCGGAGTATCTCTTACTGCTGCATAATCTAGATGGACAACGTCCATATCCTCATTCACCTGGTCTGGAACCGGAACAACTTCGCACTCCCTGATCATGTTAATCGGCAACCGAGAGAACATTCTTTTCCTGACTTCAACCTCATTTGATGCATCAGCCCAATAGTCCTCAATATTTTCCTTGTGTTTAAACTCTTCTGACAGTACCCATTTGATGTTATTATACGGATCATAGTGCTGTCGGCTGGTGTGATATGAAAAGTGATAAATTTTAAGCTCACTCTCGGCTTCTCTGGCTGCCTGTAATGAAGGACACACCTCGTCTGAATTGCCCATGAAAATTGGGAAGTCAACACCTCCCTTCTTATTCTTTTGAATTTTATCGTAGGCAACCAATTGCCTAGATATCTCTAGCATTAAAATTCTATCGGTTGGGTACTTAGGCAGCCTATATGGGTACGATGAAAAACCTTGCAGCCTTATGTAAGAAAACTTTGGAAACTGTATAAACTAGCACCCATACCTTTCAATCAATTCTTGGGCCTCTCTCAAGATTCTGTGATGCATCTGCTCCTGAAGCAATCTCGTGATATGCATGGTGAAGGAATCATTGACATGCTTGTAATGAGTGGTACTTGCCAGGTGTAATTGCGGACAAGCTTCATGGATTTTAAATTGGTGAGAGCCACAACCAACAGGCTCCTTGTAAGAGATTCCTCGATACTTCGTTATACGAGCCAGCATGTAGATGATGTAAGAGCTCATATAGAACGTCTTCGTCCTTCTCAGGCTCAGGAGTTGCTCATGCAAATTGTCACTAATCATTGCAGCCCAGTTGACGTAGTCCTTTCCTTCCAGCACGAGGTTGATGTAATAGAACATCCAAGGCTCGAAAATGAATGATTGTGGGCAGCCTCCAACTTGACTCAGCATCATAATAAGGTCACAGTACTCCTACTTCAAGTCATCTGCAATAATTTGTTTTGGCAACTTCGTTCGAGAAGGCTTGGGATTGATCATCCAGTGAGTATTGATTGTCTCCATGCATCTCTCGAATGCAGAAGCATACATTCGCTCAGCTCGCTCTCTGGATTTGTAAACCATGTTTCTATGCACTGGGATCCCGAAAGCTTCACCAATGGCAGAAAGAGTGAGATTAGCAAGTACTTGTCCATCTGGTGACATGATTGACCTGTGATCCTTCTCATAGCAATTGGCGCACTCCATCATCAGCTTCGAACACTGAATCGCTGGTGGGAAACCAGCAGCTGCATATAATCCGCTTCGAACAATATTGTGCGAAGTGTTCGAAGGTCGATGACTTCCAATCCCCAGCATTCTGTTCTTGAAAGTTTCGAGGTTGATGGAGCCCAAGTTGGTATCTGTCAGCCTGCCCAACTTCGAAATGAATTTTGACTCTGGCATAAATGTCTTGCTCAGCTTCTTTATAACCGCTTGCCTGGATGCACCATTGTTGTCTTTGCCAGTCGCCCTTGCCTCAGCCATCTGCAAAACAATAGACATTCATCAGCAAATTAATTTATAAAATAAATAAAACATTGTGCAGGGGCTGCAGCCGACTTCAAGAACTTGAGAAGCTGCAATAACATTTCTTATTCGCAAACCTCAGCTTCTTCTCTTTAACTGATTTTGAACTTCAATACTTAGAAAAGATTTCTAAGTAAACTTTAACTTCAGCAACTTAGCAACTTCAAGCTTTAATAAAATTGCCCACTTCACTCTAGCAATCAGCAACTTCAAGAGACTTAGCAAAGTGTAGATTTCATTAACTTCACTCTTGCAAGTTCGCACTTCACACCTTCTTCAACTTCAGATTTCAAAGCTCAGCAACTAGACATTAATTCGTACCAGCATACCTCCAGCAATTAGCAAGTGCGTCCTTTCCAGCTTCAGCAATAGAACAAGTTCGAACTTCAGCAAATTCCTCTTTGAAATTCGAATTTCTTTAGCAATCATTCACTTCAGATTTTGGAACTCAGCAACAAACTCAAGTCATCCTTCTTAGGTTCAAATCGAAATACTTCAACAACACTTCAGCCTTAGCAAAAATTTCGAACTCCTCAAGCTTCAGCAATACTTAGCAACAATCTTCAGAGAAAATTCATACTTCTCCAGCTGTGAAAATCAAGTGAGAAACTTCTCAATTTTATAGCCAGAAATCGAATTCTAGAAGGAGCCAATTATAGCCAGTACATTGAATTTCCACTCCTCCACTTCAAGAATTTGAATTTTCCCTCTCTGGTATTTCTGACACTTGTCCGAGAATCTCAACCTTCTAGAAGTTCAACTTTGACTGGCATCTTAATTTACTTTCAAAAATGTTTAATTAAATTTCATCTTTTAATCCATTTAATTCCCCAGCCGAAACTCTGTCTTGCAAATTTAAATTTTAATCATCTCTGACGCTCTGGAAAAATTCATCCGTGAAGAATTCGATCGAAATCATCTAGGCAACTCACTTCAAATTCGTTGTCCGGAGAAAATTATCTTGAAAACACATTTTATTCACTTTGCCTTAGAAAATTTTAAAATTTTCCCTTAGGAAAACTCACAATTCGAGCACCGATTAAATTCCTCATGCTGAAGGTCTTGGCGAAGTGCGGAAGACATGGAAATTCATCTATCATCACAAATGTTCAGTACCCAGAAGAAAATTTTATCCGAAACGCGATGAATCCATGGGTACACAACGAACGGGTTCATTTAATTTTTTAAATTTTGAACCTTAGAAAAATATTATTCCACCAATTTAAATCCGTTCTTCGTCTCTGATCATCCTGTGTTGCTCAGACTTGAGAAATTTTAAATCATCTTGCATTGTCATCATCTTCTGACTTCATCACTGGAAAATTTACTCGTGCTTCAGGAAAATTCAACATCTTGAGTTCTAGGCATATTTTCTAAGGAAGAAAATACTTTGCCTTAAAAAAATTTTAAATCATCTTGAAAATTTTGCCTTAGAGAAATTTTGCCTTGGAAATTTTTATTCAATCTTGCTCATCTTTGCTTGTGAGAAAAACATCAACTTTGCTTAGAAAATCTTCATGAGGGCGCCTAGCATATTTTATCTTTTACTCACCACCTTGCATTTTATTTCACACTTGGAAAATATTTTCACTTGAAGCTCCAACGCCTTAGGAAAAATTCTCATCACATCATCTTATATTTCATTTTACCACCCTAGGCGCATAGCATACTTGAAGAAAATTAAAACCACGCCTAGCATTTTGTTTCACCTCACACGTCTTGGAGTATTTTCTAACACCTTATAACCTTACCACCTTGGGCGCATATAGCACTTGAAGAGGGATAACAACCACGCCTAGCATTTACCTTTACCATCTTCAACTTGGGCACATTTTGCCATGCCTGCAGGATGACTCTTCAACTTCTCGTTTTTTGTCCTTACTTGACCTGATTTGGGCGCATTTAGGCATGCATGAAGGATAAAAATTGTTGACTTGTTGACCCCTTTTGAACTTGGGCGCATTTTAGCCTATGTGGTGGATGAAACTTCCCACGCCTAGCATGTGACCCTTCATCTTCCTTGTTTTTGTCTCTACATGCCTTGTTTTGGGCGCATTTTAGCTAGGGAGAAGGATGAAAAACTTTGACTCATTTGACTTCTCTTTTTGGGCGCATTTCCACCTAGGAGGAGGATGGGCACATTTGGAGGGGTGAGGAGGATATTCAACACTTAGAAAAATTTTTGCTATCAACTCAAGGTGGGCGCATTTTGGCATAGCTACAGGATGAAAAACATTGACCTCTTTGACTTTATGCTTCATGGGTGCACTTTACTCTGCTTGAAGGATGGGCGCATTTGGAGGGGTGAGGAGGACGAAGTTTTTCCTTAGAATATTTTTCCACTTTCACCAGCTTCCCTTGGGCGCATTTGAGCTAGGTAGGAGGATGGGGAATGTTGACTTTCGTTGACTTTCCTGAACTTTGGCGCATTTCACCTGGTGAGCAGGATAAGCTTGTGCCTCAGAAGTTTTCTATGCTTGGCATGAAGAAGGCGCATTTTGCTATGAGAGGTGGACGAACACCAACACTTAGCCATTTTTTTCTCATCCCTGCCAGTTTATCCATGCCCTGCTATTTATAGTAAGTCCTTTGATTTTTTTGCATCTTTGAAGCTCGGAATGATTTGAAATTTCAAACACTGCATCCTCACGACCCCGTTACCCTGTTGACACTGCTATTTTTAGCTCATTTCTGAAGGTAATTTGCTATAAATAGTAACTGCTTGCTTCTAATAGCTCCATAGCTCCGATTGACTTGAAATTTGAATGACGTGCTCCTCACCACGTGACCTGCCTGCTGGCATCGGCGCATGCAACTGGTTTGCTATTTTTAGCCTATTTCCAAACTGACTTACTATAAATAGTAAGTGCTCCATTTGACTTGAAATTTTACCAGCAAATAGCCTGAAGGATACTGATTGCGGTGGTTTACACCGGTTTTCGAAAATTTTGACTTTTTACCTCTTTTCAGGTCCCGAAGCTGGAAACCCTAATTTGCTCTGCATGCGTATCAAATGATTTCTGTTTGTCTTCGTTTCTGCTGCGTTGCGATCAGCTCGTGATTCTGAAGTGCTAGGAAGCGGCTGCCGGGACACACCTGCTAAAAATAGTAAGTTCCTTACTGAGTGATTATCTCTATTTGCATGTCACACCATCGCGAAGCTCTCGAGAAACCCACAAGGAATCATCCGACATGCAAAGAAAACCCTGACATGCAAATTCTAAAAATAGCCTCTGAAGGCTGAACTCTGAAAGTTGTCGTATCATTTTGCATGCTATACCATTGCGAAGGCCTCAAAAAACCCAGAAGGAATATGCTGACATGCAGAGAAAAATTCGGCATCAAAGCCCTGAAAATTGCTCCGGAAGCTGGACTGCTAAAAATAGAAAGTTGTCTGTTTCAGGTCAAATTTTGCACACGAGCAGCCTGACATGTTCTGAATGTGGTATGACTGTCGGAATCTCAGAAATGCTGATGGATTGCCTGTAATTGGACACTTACTAAAAATAGTAAGTACTCAGAATTTGATGAAAATTTGCTGAGAGCTTGCTGGAAGCATACTGACAACAATGTTAAGCTTTGTTTTCAATTTACTCACTTCGTTCGACCTAGGACTGACTAGGAAAGATGAAACCCTAATTTTCAGACTTGGCCAACATTTCACTTTAAACTCAACGGCGGAGAAAGTCCCCGGAAGGCAGATGGAAAAGAGACGGAGAGAGAGAGAGAGAGAGAGACCAAAACCCAAGCCAAAAGACCAGAATGGAGCAAAAATTAGGGGTCCCATCTTGAATGGGGTGATGTGTGAAAAGGTCACAACAGGTTCATGCCATGTGCCAGGTGTTCATGCTTGAGGCCCATTCCCTTGCTGGGCAGGTGTGCTCGCGAGCTCTATTCCCCTGCTAGGCTATCGTGCTTGCGAGAGTGTAGTGTTTCTTGTGTACATGCCAGAGAGGAGGTCCCTCATTTGTGGCCTCCATGGTATACTAGCCTGGGACAAGCTAAAAATCCCTCTTTCACCAATCAAAAAAAAAAGAAGCTCACTTCTTCTATGATACTCTACAATCTTCAATCTTTCAACAAGTTATTTTTGAAAACTTGAATAACCATCATAGGGTCTCCTCCCACTTCCATTTTTTTACAACTCTTCTAGAATTACCAAAGCCTTTATCTCATTCGATTTAGAACCTAAATAAAAGGAAGTGCTTTCAACTTGACTCGAGTTACCTTTGCCTACTCCACCAAAGTTTAGTTTAAAAAATTCTTCCTTGGTTTCCAATAGACAGCATCCCACTTAGAATAATTAAAAGTTAATCCACTAATAGGTGGTCTAGAGGTGATCACATTGTAGAGCAACTCTTTCTCAAATGCTTCAAAAGTTGATTTAACTCTATATTGAGCACACTTGATATTGTTTTAATCCAAGAACTGTAATGTCCCCTTCTCAATGATTGCTCTAGGTGGACTTATTAGCCTATTTAATTCTCGTAGGCTATAGTCGGGTAAAGGGAATTGGTATATTTAATTATTTAATGTTGCCTAGCGGGAAAAAGTACATTTATAAGGTAATGTTAAATAAATAAATTAAAAAGTGTTATAAAGTGACTTTGGGGAAATATTCAAAAAGGAACTTTGTAAATTCACTTTATTTTATTTTATGAGCAAGAAAAGATATTTTATGAGTAGGAAAAGTGCAAGTCGTATAAAAAGTGGAAATTGGGTTCATTTGCTGGATGCTTGCTTATTTTCTCTAATTGATACTTTGAGGAGATTTTTGGAGTTTTTGGCTTTGGGGACATAAACCCTAGGGCAACTAGTTTTGGTGGTGAGACTAATCCACCCTATCTGGTCTAGTTGGAGAGATCATTCAGATCTTTCATAGTTGCACGATATTGTCAACTTTGTGATTCTCTTGCGGAGACAAATTTGTGGAGTAACGATTTACATTTATGACACATTGGAGGTTGAGGTTATCATTCATAGTTGAGGGCATTTACAAAAAGAGTGTTTGATGCCATATTTAGAGGATTCCAAGGCTAGTCATGATATTTCATTATACTTAGACTTGTGCATTTTATACTCCAAATGGGGTGTAGGGATTGAAAGGATTTATTGATGTTGGCCGATATGCATTGAGCTTATATTTATTCATTGTGGAGGTGTGAAATATCCCCTTATATTTTTTTATTTATTTTGAGCACAAGATTTCACCCGTTAACGTTAGAGAAATGGTAAACCAACTGAAAGCGACCCTTCACTTTCTGATCACCCAGATCCCAATGAGGGAAAGGTGAGAGCATACGATGGAAAGGGGATCATTAGATGAAAACTCAAACCGAAAGTACAATACTGAAAATAAACCCTTCACTTTCTGATCACCAAGTTTCCAATGTGGGCGAGGTGAGAGCATAAAGTGGAAAGGGGGATCATTAGCTGAAATATACTGAAAGCTAGAAATACAATGTGTTGATGGCTCAACCGACCAACTAGAAAATAAAATGCTAGGCGGCTTTCCGACCTCTTCCACTTCTCAGCAGGCAATACAAAAAGGAAAATATTGAAATGAAACACTCGGCCACTTATTCAACGAGAGTTGAAATACAATACTGAAATGAAATGTCTGGGCAGCTAGCCGACCCCTTCCACTTTTTAGCAGGTATGAAAGTAAAGAACAATACTGAAAGAAATAGATAGTGACTTCAATCTCTTCCACTAATAGTTGGAATACAAAATGTAAAGTGCAGAAAGTAAAAGAGCTGATCAGTACTACTGATTCAGCGTTACAATAGGATGAACAATCTGCAAATACTATGAGATTAAGATATTCAAAGCACTCCAAAATGTTAAGAAATGAACTCCAAACTAAAGCAAGCTATCAAACTATGAAAGTAAGCTAAAACTAGAACTTTAACCAATCTAATATGAAATAGCAGCGCACAGAAAACTCAGACCAGCAAACTCCAAAACTCACCAAATAGCACACAACTTCACCAATACTCCTCTGAATGAAGTCAAATCAAGTGCAATCAATGTCTAAGAGATAGGCGACCAAGTTCAAGCCACTAAACAACACCAAACAGTCCAAAATGATTTAGCATGCTTCTCAATGCATTAATGGAAATGGTATGGCCTTCTAGGAGAGGGGTGACCAGCATATAAAATCAGCCTCTTCAAAATAAATTATGAAAACTGGAGAGATATGGCGCCTAGGAAGGAGAAACAGATAGGATCAACACCCAGAACCAAACAAAATTTGCTTGGAGAGCTATGAACAAAAACGTGTTTCAGCTAGCACTTAAATAACAACATAAAAAAATGATAAGAACACTCCAAAATCAGAAGACATCATTGATCGCCATCTTCAATAAGCTCAATTTGCTCTTCAGTGTAAAGAATAGTCTCTAAATCAGCTAGGTGCTATCTTGCAAGCACGAAACTAAAAGGGGGCTAGGAGGTATGTGTTCCTGAAAGCAAGGGTCTGAAGAAATTTCAATAGTACTTCATTATATTTTGCAAATGGATCCCCTCAAATGAAGGAAATCTCTCATATTTATAACTTTCTCCTCAAATTCAGAACCTTTTCCCTCCAATTAGGGCACCCAAAATGAAATTCACATTCACCATCAAATTTGCATTTGATTTGCATTTTTGACTCCAAGACTTAGGCGTCCAAAAGCATATGATGAAATAAAAATTTATCGAAAGCAAATATCATAAGTTGGATATCCAAATACATTTAAGTGAAATACTTTATATTTATCCAAATATCTCTCCAAAGCTAGGTGTCCAATTTAGCCTTAGCAATATTTCACTTAAAAACATTTATACTCACCAAATGAAGCATCCAACACATAAGCACTGACTTGCCAAAACGAGCTTGAGGAACATTGGAGACCAAACTGCACATACTACCCTGCCTGAAATAGCCACTGCACTGAGCCATTGAGTTGCTGCTAAAAATAACACTACCAAAAATAGAACTTACTATAAATAGCAGACTACTAAAAATAGTGACTTCAAATGCATTTTGAGCACAAACCGGGCAGGCGTCGCAACTTACTAAAAATAGAAAGTCCAGAAAAGTCACCTGATGCAGATGCATGTTATACCACTCCGAAGCTCTCTGAAAACACAAAAAGACCTAGAAGCCACTTTGAAAAACTCCTGCATGCAAACCCTTGAAAACACCAAAGAAACCTCCAAGCAATTGGAAACCCTAATTTCCACTTCCAACTAGCCTACAGGCCTCCAGAATAGGCTAAGGTCAGCTGATGAAACTACTGCTAAGAAATGGACATTACAGTCCACCCTTCCCAAGATTGCTTTCCCTCAAGCACTCGCACATTCGGATGCTGCAAAATTTGCTCATCCTCCCAAGTAGCATACTCAATAGGCAAATTCTTCCACTTCACCAAATACTCTTTCATTGTCTTCTTCCTCAAAGAGCATTCTCTGAAATCAATAATCTCCTCAGGAACTAAAATCAAATGTCCTTCCTCATCCAAAGGAGGAAAATCCGAAGAAGCAACAACATTGTGTCCAAGCGCCTTCTTGAGGCATGACACGTGGTAGACATTATGCACCTTGCTACTAGCTGGTAGCTCTAACTCATAAGCCACTTCACCAACTCTCTTGATGACCCTGAACGACCCATAGAAGCGTGACTTGAGTTTCTCTGCTCCACTCTTCTTGAGAGTAGACTGTCTGTAAGGCTAGAGTCTCAAATAGACCATGTCACCAACCTTAAATGTGCACTCAATACGTTGTTGATTAGCATACAACTTCTGTTGATTCTGTGCATGATGAAGTTTGTCCTTCAATGATCTCAAGATGTCCTAACTCTGCTTCAACATATCCCTCACTTGAGGGGCTCTACTATCACCAAACAACAAATCAACAAAGCTAGGAGCCTCATAACCATAGAGAGCCATAAATGGAAACATCTTGATAGACATGTGGTAGGAAGAATTGTAACAATACTCCCCCAAATGAAGCCATCTCACCCAAGCCTTATGCTGCCCCAAAACATAATTTCCGAGATAGCCCTCTGACCACTTGTTCACAATCTTTGTCTTCCCATCCGTTTGTGGGTGATAAATAGTGCTTGGAGTGACCACTGTACCACTCAATCTAAAAATTTCTTTCCAAAAAGTGCTTAGGAACTTGTCCCTATCACTTACAATGTTCTTCGGCAACCCATGCAATCTAAACACCTCATGGAAGAAAAAATCAGCAACTTGAGTTGCTGAAAATGAACTAGTTATGGCAAAAAATAGCAAACTTAGTCAATCTGTCCACAACAACAAATATGCAGTCCTTCCTTTTCACCTTTGGCAACCCCGTGATGAAATCCATAGAGATATTTTCCCATTTTTTATTGGGAATAGGTAGGGGCTGCAACAAACCAGCTGGAAAAGTGTGCTCATTTTTGCTCATTTGGCAAGTATGACACTCCATAATGTAGCGTAAGACTTCATCTTTCAACGCTTTCCATGAAAATATTTCATGGATCTGCTATAAGTCTTAAAATAACCATGATTACTAGCAAGCGGAATGTCATGAAATATTTGCAAAACCTTCTTTTTAAGCTTAGATTTTGGCACCAAGAAGATTCTAACCTTATAGTGTATCAAACCATCAACCACCTTGTACCTTTCATCATACAAGGTACCTTCAACAATGCTGGTTGTAAACTGATTTTTCACATAATCAGCAATAATCTGCTCTTTCCAATCAGCAGAAATCTCACATAACGAGCTCAAATGGGGTCTTCTCGAAAGTGCATTAGCCACTATGTTATCTTTTCCTTTGACATATTCGATGTCAAAATCATAAGTTTGAAGCTTACTCACCCACTTTTGTTTCCTTTCGTCAAATCCTTCTGATGCATAAAGTGCTTAAGACTGTTATGATCAGTCTTAACTACAAATTTTCTCCCAACCAAGTACTATCTGAACTTGGCTAATTCGAAGCATTTCCTTGTCATAGATAGAGTATGTTCTTTCAACACCCCTCAATTTTCTGCTGTCGAAAACAATAGGGTGTTTCTCTTGCATTAGAAAAGCCCCAACTCCTTCTCCTGAAGCATCACATTGCAACTCAAAGGGCTTGGTGATCGGGTATGGCCAACACTAGACAAGAACTCATGAGTTGCTTGAACTTGTCAAAAACAACTTGTGCCTTTTCTAACCACACAAATGCCCCCTTTTTGGTGAGATCCGTAAGAGAAGCCATATGAGAGGAGACCTTCACAAACCTTCTGTAGAAGCCACATAGACCCAAGAACCCCTTCAAATGTGACACATTTTCTAGAGGTGGCCAATCCAAGATAGCCTTGATCTTCTTAGGATCAACTCTAACTCCCTTAGAGCTGATTATGTTCCCAAGATATAGCAGCTCCATCATTCCAAATTCACATTTGGACTCCTTAGCAAACAAACATTTTGATTCTAAGATGCTAAGAATTTCCTCCAAATGCTTAAGGTGCTCTTCCCAAGACTTACTGGAAATGAGAATATCATCAAAGAAAATCAACACAAACTTCCTCAATTGCTTTTGAAATATTTTGTTCATGCAAGACTGGAATGTAGTCGATGCATTAGTCAACCCAAAAGGCATGACTAGGAACTCATAATGCCCAAAACGGCATCAAAAAGCAATCTTCTCAATATATGACTCTCTCATCCGAATCTGATGGTAGCCCAATCTAAGATCAATCTTAGAAAAGAGTATTGCTCCATATAGCTCATCAATGAGCTCATCTATCCTGGGAATGGGATACTAGTTTTTGATAGTCTTCAAAGCACGGTAATCTATGCACATGTACATGGTGTCATCCTTCTTCTTGCCTAGAACAACTGCAGAAGCAAAGGGAATCTTGGTTGGGCGAATGTGACCCATGCCCAAGAGTTCTTTTATGGCCTTCTCAATCTCATCTTTTTGCTTCTTTGGATACCAATAAGGAGTTGTAATGACTAGCTTAGCTCCTTCTTCGAGCTCTACGACATGCTCGGTCCCTCTCTTAGGAGGTCTCCTAGGAGGTATGCTACCAAATACTTTACTCTTCTTGGTGATTAATAACTAAATATCAGGATTGTAGTGTCTCTTATCTTCCATTGGATCGGATGGCATGATCAAACACTCCGCAGCCCACTCAAACTGGTCATGACAAATTAGCCTCTCCATCTTCTTGAATGACACAATGCGAGGGCCTCCATTAGACATCCCCCTTAATACTACCTTCTTCCCATCTAATTGAAACTTCAACTCCATGGTTTGCAGATTTAGAGTGATCTCTCCAAGAGATTGCAGCCATTGAATACCAAGCACTACATCGGTATCTCCAATGCCTACAACATAGAAGTCATCTTTCACTTCAAAATTACCCAATTGCATAGACATGTTAGATATTTTTCGGTTGCAAGATATAGTAAAACCATCAGATACCATTACTTTGAAACCTTCAAACTCATCCATTTTATTGTACCCCAAAATTAAATTTTTTGTTACACTTAGACAATTTGAAGAAATCAGTAAAAGTCTTGTTAAATCAGTCAAAAAGGTCAAAATTTGGGTGTGCAAGTCTTGCATGAAGGGTAAAAACGTAAAATTTCCAAAATTAGATGATCTAGGTCCGCTCAAAGCAACCTAATCTACAAAACCCAGATCTCAGTTTTTCATCCCTACTTTTTAAGTTAACTGCTATTTTTAGAAATTTTCTAAAAATATTAACTTTTTCTGGGTTTCTTTTGAAATGGATACTAGCAAAATTTTCTAAAAATAGAAAGTTGGTTCATTAAGGTTCAAACTGATTTTGATTGGCTCAAAATACTTCCTTATCAGGCTGGTGCAGTCAGAATATCAAATAATCAGTTTTTCCCTAGTGGGTCTATTCTGCTTTTTTAGAAGCATATCAGGAGCTCTGAGGTCATCAATGGAGGTCAATCAGCTGCCAGGTGTTAAATTTAGCACTCAAAGCATCGAACAGAAGGTGAGTCGGTGAGCAAGCACGAAGAACGAAGAAGAAAGTGAAAATTGTGAAAATTTTCTAACACTGCCTGTCATAGGCGCCCCAAGAGAGAATAGGCGCCCCTCTTTTTAGGGCATTAAATGCTGAATTTAGGGTTTAAGCCTCCAATGAAAGTTGTTCAATTTCCTTCCAGCTCCGCATTGAGTCTGACAATGCAGTCAACGGATCATCCAGTCGCCCGAGATTCAGAGCTGAACAGGGAAGATTCAAACAGAAGTCAAAATGAAAAACATGAAAATTATCAAAATTTGACTATGGGAACTTTGGGTGCCCCAGGTGAAGAGGGGCGCCCAGCTTTTTGGAGCACCTAACTCAGTAGTTACGATTTGTGAATATGCTCAATCTCTTCAGTATTCAGCCAGCTTCGCAACGCCTGTCTCCGTCAGAGCATCCAACTGGTCATCCTCCGACAAATTCAGATCAAAGTTGAGGATACAGAATGAAGGTTTCAAACTCTGAAGGATAGAAAATCAAAAAATGACTATGGAGGGTTTGGGCACCCTAGAAGTGTTGATGTGATTTTTCGTGACCGCACCAACGCAGAATAAAGTTGCCAACGGCTCCCCTATTCTCTCTTGATCAAAGTATTCCGCATGCTAAGATTGCAAGAAAGTTCATGCGTTCAACTCCAAGGTTCCTTTAATGCGAATAGGCTCAGTTTGGCTCGATGTGATTTTGCTGGTATTTCAAGGGGACTTATGGAATTGTTCGGCAGCGGAGAAAGGAATTCAAATGCTCGAAAGATCTGTCTATGAAGTTCGGGTTTCCTGTTCTAACCGGAAAGTACTGAATTGAAATGGTGTAAGGTTTAGAGAGTCTAAATCTATTCTAAGGTGTGGGATATGGCGATCAATCTTAGCAAGCTTCAAACCGGACTTCGCTTTGCCTCGCATCGGACAGCTTCCACGGAGTTGGTGCAATCTTCAAGGGAGATAACCAAAGATGTTCAAACCACCACTTGACATAAAGATACCATCACGATGACGCATACCATTATTCAAACTGTGGTTGAAGTTAAGCGCATGATATTCCAGTTGACCACACAAGGCGCATTCACCATCAGCAAATACACTAGTGGTATGGATAGACGAAGTTGCTTAGATCAAACACCACATTCCACAATTACTATCTTCTACTTGCATGAAAATGAAATTTACGCTACTCTACGCTACTTGAAGTAGAAGGGATGAAGAAACCTCGCTAGCTATCCACAACGAAGATGAATTTCACCATCAATGAAAGATCTTTTATTATGAAAGTTTTACACGACAATTTCTTACAAAAGTTTTCAAAGGAAAACTTTCCTTCTCCTCCAACTACACTATCAATCTACTTCTAAGTTGTCCCTCTATTCTATGTCTACTGTCTAACTCTAAGCTAATGTCTACCGTCTACTGAAAGTACAAATGAGGGGGACTCCCCCTTTTATAGTTGGCCCAGTCCAACAGACGGCTCAGATTACAATCGGCTGGATGGCCCAGATTGTGCCACCTCAGCCCTAAACAATATTGCCCTAAAAACTGCCACAAAGGAGAGTGGGGTAATAAATGCGCCATTAATGGCCACCACCCTTCTAGAAGATTCCCGTCTTCAGACGCGTTCACACTGTTCTTGATTTTCTCGCTCAGCCAATTCTGTTGATCGCTTGGAGGAGGGTAAAAGAATCTATAAGATTGACTCCTCAAATAAAATTTGATAGACTCTGGAGTTCAACTGCTCTTGATTTTCTTCTTGACTTTGTTCTTCAACCTTGCTCGAACTTCCGCTCTTTTCTCCATCTTGAGTCTTGAAAATGTTTCTTCAACACTTAGCCATTTTCTTGCAACTTTCTCTTCCTTCATGTGAAACTTATAACTTTATCTTCCTCCGAAGGTTGTAGTATCATCGTGATTCACCACCTCCAAACATCGTGCTCTGGCCTCGACATTCCTCCTGCAAAACAAGCGAGGAGAAGAGTATTAGAACACTTCATAACATAATCTTAACTTACTTACCTGATTTTCACGTTCATCGCCCCCACTAGCAAACTTTTGCCATCTTCATAATTCCTCATGCCTTAGCCAAATTTCATCATCCTTTGGACAATATCAATTTCAACTGCCTCCTGAAGAAATTCATTTCACCCGCTGGGGCTTCGACAACTTTGATTTTACTCATCTCTGGCTCAAGAAAACTATCTTCATGAAGGATTTAAGCAAATTCACCTAGGCAGTTTCTTTCAAATTCATCATCTGGAGAATTTCACCTTGAAAACCCATTTTCTTCACATTTGCCTTAGAAAATTTTCAAGTTTCCCTTAGGAAATTCATCAACCTGTTGCCTATCAAAATATTCACCCTGAAGGCCTCGACAAAGTGTGGAAGACCTTAAAATCAACTCCTCATCGATAATCTTCGATACCCAGAAGAAAATTTTCTCCAGAACGCATCGAATTCATGGGTATGCAACGAACGGGTTCATTTAATTCTTTTAATTTTGAACCTTAGAAAAAAAATAATTTCTCATCAAATTTATTTTGTTTTCATCATCTGTGAACATTTATTTTCGCTCTGACTTGGAAATATTTTTGTTGACCCTGTGCAGCTGGCATCCACCAACTTTTCACTGGCAACTTTACTCATTCCTGAGAGAATTTCATTACTCCTCCAAGCTAGGCATATTTTTCCTAAGGTGATACCTAAATATCAATACTTAGGAAAAATAAATTTTACCACTTCATCATTCAAGCCTAGGCGCATTTGATAGGAGGCATCTTAAATTTCAAAAATTTCCAACGTCATGAAGTATTCCTCACATACCTCCTAGCGATTTTATTGAGCTTTCATTAAATCTCCAATGTCAATCTCTCTACGCTTTAGCAACATTTTCAAACTTAGGCATACTTAGCCCTTTATTTTTTTAATCCCTTGAGTTTTGCCTTAGAAAATAAATTCCCCTTTTAAATCATACGCCTTGGTCAAAATTTTAAAATCTAACCCTCTCTTTCAAAGATGGGCGCAAATGCACCCATGAGCACTTCATTTCAAATTGCTTAGGCGTTTTCATATTATCTTCATTTCAAGGCGCATATTTAATATTGAGCCTTCAACTTTTGTCAAAGTCGAATTTTAAAGCTCATCATCATTAATTTTCCTGGGCGCATATCATATATGGAGGTTTCAGTTTTAAGACACTTAAACGTTTTTTTTGAACTTCCTCCTGCCAAAGGCGCATATCACAAGCTCTCTTTCCAATTTCAATTCCCACGCCTTAATTAATTTCGACAGAAATGCACATTTAGCATCTTAGAATATTTCCAGATTTCGTTCTTTTCCTTCATGGGCGCATATCACACCAGCAA
Source organism: Sequoia sempervirens (assembly GCA_007258455.2). NCBI lineage: Eukaryota > Viridiplantae > Streptophyta > Pinopsida > Cupressales > Cupressaceae > Sequoia > Sequoia sempervirens. The sequence goes on from VDFB02350503.1 coordinate 50,652, forward strand.
CCTTCAATTTTGAAATTCATTCAGAGTGGGGCGCAAATGAGAGCTTGAGCTTTTGATTTCCATCTCTTAGAAGATTTCTCCAGTCTTCAGGCGCGTTTGCACCCCAGAGCTTTTAATTCCGGCACTTAGCAATTTTTTTTATCACATCCTTTTGAACTGGGCGCATATCATGTGATGAGCTTTCAGTTCTAAGCTCAAAGGCGCATTTTACAGGGGTAACTTCGAATTAGAATGACTTAGAATGCTTTTCAACTCCCCCAACTCAAAGCTGGGCGCAAATGAGACCCCTTGCTTCCAATTTCGAAGACTTAAAATATCTCCCTCAAGGCGCAAATGATAGGTTCATTTTTAATTTTCATGCCTTAGACAATTTTCATTACCCTCCTCTTGAAGCAAGGCGCAAATGGCATGTGGAAGTTTTAATTTTCAACGCTTTAGTGTATTCTCCAGCTCTTTCAACTCAAGGCGCAAATTCATGGTCATGTTTTTAACTTTGTGAACTTCAAGCTGAGGGGCACATTTCACAGGTAGTACATCAAGTATTGGCACTTGGTATTCTTCAAGGCCCCACAGGCAAGTCTAGGCGCATACAGGAGGTTGACTTTCAATTTTAGAATACTTAGAAAATTCCTCAACATCAAGGGCGCATTTGACCCCTGCAAGTCTTATTTTCAACACTTAAAACTTTTCCTCTAAGCTCACTGCCAAGCAAGGCGCAATTGACATGTTGAGTTTTCATGTTGATGCCTTAGAAGCCTCCAAGACCTTGGGCGCATTTAGCAAGTGCAACTTTCGTTTCCGACACTTAGAATATTTTTCAAGCCTTTTCACCAAGGGGCGCATTTAAGTGGGTTCGCTTTTAGCCTGGGGCGCATTTACCACACTGAGCTTTCAATTCGTGCCTTAGCCAATTTCAAGCCACCCCCAGGCGCATTTAGGGGTCTAGATTTTTAATTTCAAGCACTTAGTGAAATTTTCATGACCACCTCCTCTTAAGGGCGCATTTCACCCCTTGAGGTTTCAATTTCCGTACTTAGAATATTTTTCAACCATCTTGAAGCTCAAGGGCGCATTTTACCAATGGAGCTTCCAATTTGTGTGACTTAGAAAATTTCAAGACTCCTGCCAGCTTGAGGGCGCAAATGGAGGGGTCCTCTTCCATTTTCAAACACTTCAGGAATTTTGATCTGTTTTTGGCCTTTTAAAGCAAGCTTTGATGCTGGACCCGAAAAATTATCAAACTTGGTGGATTTCTTGTCCTCTGCCGGATTTAGGGTGACTTTCTCCTACTAACCCTAATTTGCTATTTTTAGAAAATTCTTCAAATTTTGTGCCTTGGATTGACTTTTGACTCCAGAAAGCCTGATATTGCTTTGTTCTGAACCTCGGGATGTGTTTGTGCTACTGATGCCTGACATCCGTCTGTACTTGCTATTTTAGGAACTTACTAAAAATAGCAATTGCTTATAATCTCTTCAAATTTCATCTGTTGAATGCCAGAAATGTGGAGATCGTGGCTGGATGCTGCTCCTGGTTGACTGTCCTGCTCTATCCTTGAATTTAGGAAACCCTAATTCCTCTGTGCCAACCTGCTAAAAATAGTAAGCGTCTGATTTTTCATCCTCTATAGTTCCGTTTGATTTGAAATTCGCGCCATAGGGTCTTCATCACATGTTTAACCTGTTTATACTGAGACTTGACTTTGACCTGCTATTTATAGCTGCTTGTGAAGTGACTTACTATTTATAGTAAGTGCCTGTTTCTGAGACTTCCTTAGCTCTGTTTGTCTTGAAATTTGGACAGTGTGCTCTTCGTTGGTGAACTAGCCCGTTTGTGCCGGCGCCTACGATCAACTTTCTATTTATAGCCTGCATCCGGAACGCCTTACTAAAAATAGCAGGTTCTCCGATTGCCTTCAAATTTTGCCAGCAGATTCTCTGAAGGATGCTGACCATGATGGATACTTCAGTTTTGGACGTTTTGACCCCTGACTCCTCATTTTTAGCGCTGAAGCTCGAAACCCTAATTTCGTGCATGTTGCTCAGATGAGCTTCGTTTGACCTCGTTTCAGTTGCATGCTGGTCAGTTTGCAGTTCCGAAGTGCTGAGGGGCTGCCCAAGTGGTACCTGCTAAAAATAGAAAGTGGCCGAAAAAGTGACCAACCGGCTGCCAAATGATCTTGCATGTCATATTGCCCGAAAAATCTCGAAAACCCAGAAAAACCCAAAAAATCTTCAACATGCAAGCACTGGCTAAAAATAGTAAGTTTCTGAAAAGTGATCGGTTCCATTTGCATGTTATACCATCGCGCAGCTCTTTGAAAACCCAGAACGAATATGCCGACATGTGCTGAAAAAGTCCGCATGCAAACCCTAATATCGGCCTCCGAAGGCTGAATGCTAAAAATAGCAAGTTGTCCGTTTTAGTTCAAATTTAACCTGTGAGTAGCCTGATGTGCTCTGGACGCAGTAGGATTGTCGGAATCTCAGAAATGCCGAAGGATTTCCTGTAATTGTGCACTTACTAAAAATAGTAAGTACCTCAGAATTTGATGAAAACTCGTTGAGAGCCTGTTGGAAGCACACTAACAACAACGTTAAGTTCAATTTTCAATTTATTCACTTTATTCGTCCTCAAATTGGCAAGTAAGTTCAAAACCCTAATTTCTAGACTTAGCCAAAATCTTACATTTAAGCTCACAGACGGGCACATCAAAAACGACCGAAAAGCAAAGCCAAAATTAGGGGGTCCCCATTTGTAATGGGGCGATGTGTGAAAAACGTCACAACAAGAAGGAGATAGGCGCCTTTGTTTTTGAGGGCTTAAACAGATGAATTTGCTAAAATTGCCTCCAGCATGTCTTCTTCAGATCAGAACAAGCTTTCCAACGAGACTATCAGCTCACCAATCGGAGTTGGCAGTCGTCTGATACAAGAGACGAAACGAAGGGTGAAACAAGAGTGAAATTTCAGAATTCAAAAGCAAGGTCAAAATTTATGAAAAATGACTAAGTATAGTGAACTTGGACGCCCCCAGCCAAGAAGGGCGCCCAAGCTTTTGAAGCTTCAAAACTCACTTTTTGACAAAGTAACTCCCAGAAGACCCTTGACAATATCTCCTAAGCTTCACAACAAGCATAACCAACAGTCAATCCAATGCCCGGATCACCAGATTCAACAGGATCATCTGTAGAAGAGTTAATGAAGAAATTAAAAATATTCTAAGTCTGTGAAGGATGGGCGCCCCTGGAGAAGATGTGCAATGATGATTTTGACGGATCAAACAAAGTTTTCCGCCAGAGATGCCCCAGAACAATCTTCTCAAAACGGGTCAGGCTCCGCGATGAATCATTCAGCTCGCTCATCAGATTAGTCTGCAAGCCAGAAATCGAGGTCAAAGTAGTGGGTTAAAGTTGTGCAAAGTTGAAAATATCAAAAAAAATGACTAACACTGCTTGAAGTGGGCGCCCCTAGCCAAGAAGGGTGCCCAACTTCCCATGCCTTAGTAAAATTTGCAAGATTTTCAAAGTTTCCAAGTGTGTGAGATGAAAGATGGACGTCCAAGTTCAATGAATAGAGGTTTTTAGGGTTTTTGAGGATGAACGCAAAAGAAAGCAAACCTATTTCAAACCCTCAGTCTATTTAACACCTCTCTTCAATGTAATTTTCATTATTTTTGCAAGTAGTATTCAAAAGAGAAAGTTGGAGCAGCAAGTTTGAAGAAATTTTGCAAGATTCAAGAGCTCAGTTTGCTGGTTATTCATCAAATTTTTCAGACCAACAACATAAACCCTTGCTTTTTTATGCTTTTTCATCCAGAAGATCAAATTTTTCAAAAAGAAGGTCAAGGTTTTCAAATTTTCAGCCATCTGGGTCTTATCTTCTCATTCTTTTGAAGGAATTTTCAAGAACTTCATCAAGTTGCAGCTGCTGCTTTTTGCTTTGCATGACAGTGAAATCCTCAGTGCATTCAGTTTTAAATCATCTGGGTCCTCTCAAATCAGTCTTCTGAAGAAAACCCATGTCACAGCGTTTTTTCAAAAAAAAATCAAATTCTAGGGTTGGCTGCTTTTTCGATCAACCATCAACATTTTTCAAATCTAATCAACTGGGTTCATCTCTAATTGTATTCTAAACAAAACCCAAGTGCCTGCTTTTTTCAGGAAGAATTGAAGAAATTAGGGTTTGCTGCTTTTTCAGTATAAATTCAAAATTTTAAAAAATGAACAATTTGGGTTGTCTTGCAATGAAATTCTGAGGAAAACCCATATCTCAGAAAATTTTCAAAAAATTTGTCCGTTGCAGCAAGAAAATCAGCATTTTAAAAATAGTAAGTTGTTCAAAACTTGTCTAAACCTACGCGAGTTTACAATCATTCTTCAAGGTTTCCGAAATGGAGTACACTCCCAATGATTTCAAGACCAAATCGGCTCTCTATCATGATTTCATCAAAACAACTGAGACGGACTTGCATCATATCAAACCGGTGTTTGATCTACACGCTTTGGAGAGCGTAGGCAACACTACCATCAGAAACCTGGGACACTCTAGTCTCCTCGCAGCAGCGTCTATTCCTATATCAGTTTAAAGTCTTGAGTTCGTAATCGCTTGCATCAAGCATTACAACCCGGCTACAAGGGAGATTCAATCAGTTGATGGTAGGATGATTTGCAGTTTGAAGCCTGATATGATTGAGAAATGCTTTTCCATTCCCCCATGGCCTGAAAGTGTTACTATCTCAAAGAATGAATGCGAAAGGATATGGGAAATGCACAAGGACAAGTACAGTAAGAAGATTGCACAAAAGTGGATGAAAGAGAAGCATAAGACTTTGCCTAAGAACGTCAGGCGAGGAGAGTTCAAGGATGAAATTGCTATCATAATCACCTTGCTCAACAGGGTAACTAGATCAGAGGATGCTACCAAGTTTCAGCCTTGGATGTTCTACGCCATACCCCACATCATGAAGAAGACTAAGTTCTATGATTGGCCTACCTTCATCAGTGACAACCTTCATCAGCAGATAACATAATACTTCCAGTTTCATGAATTCCATATGGTTTCTTACCTAATCTACCTGGTGCCCTATCAAGGTCAATTCAGAGGGTTGAATATCAAGGGATCATTGAGCATATAGCATATCTACAATTACTATCCTCAGTTGGAATTCACGAAGTCACTGCATCACTACAAGAGGGTGAATGAGGCTTTTCTGATGTACACAGTGTAGGACCTGGACAATCAATTGCACGTTCGTATCTCTTTAGTTGCCAGGGCAGTGATGGCAGAGTGGGCAGATTGGCTCATACAATTTCCTGCATTCACCTATCTCAGAGTCTATGGCTATTTAGGTGCCCCGCTCATGCTACCAAGGTACCCGTCAGACGAAGTTGTCTTCATGGAGTTCTTAAGGCAGGCACACGATGTCCACGCTTTCTTGAGGAATAGAAAGAAACCCTCCCTCAATTTTCCATTGGGACTGGGAATCTATACATGCAGGACAGCAACAGATGCTAAGACAATGGGAGATGAGTTAGACAAACTCAGTCTCACTCTTCACCAGATGAAAGATTGCCTTTCAGAGGAGATGCTAAGACAATGGGAGATGAGTTACAGCAGGCTCACTCTTCACTAGATGAAAGATTGACTTTCAGAGGATATCGAAGGATTGTTAGATGATGATGAGGATGTGTTACTCCCGATGTATGCCCGAAAGAGAATTGAAGATTAGCCCCTTCCTCAAGTCAACTGGGCTAATAAGGAATCCCTCTCAGTCGAAGAAAGGAAAAGGAAAGTCCTCGAACATAGTAATGTCTTCCTAGTGCTTAAAAGGAAGAAGTCCATACCAGCAGCAGAGCCGCCAAGAGTATAGTCATCACTTCCCTCCTCTTCCAGAGCACAATCAAAAGGGAAGGGCGTAAGTCAATCCCAAGATGTTGTGAAGGGTAGCAGGTCAACCAAAAATGTAAGAAGAAGATTAGATTTCTCAGGTATAGTCATACAGGAGCTATCAAAAGTTGAAGCATAAGCTCCTCCAGAAGAGCCTATACCTTACAAGGAGACAGAAGAAGCACCCTTAGCACATGACTCCATACCACTGACAGGGTCTTCACCAATCCACATTGACCTTGCTATTGAAGATGATGAAGAAATTGCAATTGTACCTCCTAAGGAAGTTAGTAAAGATACTACCGTGTCTTGGCTTGAGAACTCCTTGCGAAGGGTAAGAAGAAGACCTTCATATCAGGTGAATTTTGATGACCTTGATAACATTTATCAGGAACCTCCTAAGAAGAAAGCAAAGAAACAAGTTCACTTTGATAGGAATCCTGATGGTGAGATAGTCATGGAGACTGCATTACCCCCAGAGGACAAAAACAGAGATGAATATGAGATGGATGACTTCGTGATGGTTAAGGCTAACCTTGGTAAAAACACCAGACATGCTGAGGTTAGTCTATTCAGAGTTGTGTCTGAAAGCCTCTAGGAAAGAGTGATCAAGGATGGAGAAGACAAAGCAGCCCTCAAGGCTGAAATACAACAACTCAGGCTTTTCATTTCTAATCTTGTCCAGGGTACTTCACAGGCGACCCAGCTGCTGCCCCAGGTTTTATAGACACCAGCTGATCATCATCAGTTAAGACAGTTGGTTATTTGTAGGAAAGAAACTCAAGAGTGGATCGAGAGTTTCATTGTCAGAGGAAAGGAGATCTTGGCACGGATGTTTCAGTTGAGAGAAAACGCTCATGAGCTACATCAAGGTATCCAAGGGTTTGAACAATCAGTAGCTAAAGTTAAACCAAGGCATGAAATCATCATTGCTGATTTAGATACAGCCTATGGTTCAACAACTTCAAAAGAACAGAAGAGGCAGATCAATGCTAGGAGAGAGTGTCATGTCTTCAAGGTTAAAACTTACGAGATGACATCTGAGGAGTTTATTGCCTACAGACAAAGGGTGATTGAAGCTCTTCTTTTCATTAATGAGTTTGTCACAGAGATTCCTTCTCGGTACAGTCTTGAAGATGGTTCTTACGTTGGGCTTAATGAAGTGCAAGTTCAATTTCAGAGTGTTGTTTGCAGCTGTGATAGCAGCAATACAGTTGGTGGCAGAATGAATCACCTTGCCATGATGTCAGCAAGATTTGAAAAAGCGGCCAATGAGGTCGAAGATTTCCTAAGATCAATTGCAAATGGAAAAGATATCTTGGAAAAACGCAGCTTTGCTGTTGATGGGATAGATGCACCGAATCGGGACACAGTTTCCAACTTTTTAGCGGACGTGATTGAGATTTGAAATGGCTTTCATCTAGAAACTTTCTTTTCGCTTTCTTTCTATTCTTGGAGCAATTCTTATCCATTCTTTGAAGAAGAGAAAGAAGATAAATGTAATAGTTGGCATTTCCCGCTTTTTCTGCTTTCTTAGGTGTTAGATGCTATCTTCTTTCTAGATTTAGAAATAAAGCTTGCTTGCTGAGCAAGCCCTAGATTGTGAAAGCAAGGAGATTTTAGGGTTCCCTACTACTCTACTTGCCTATAAATAAGAGCCTTTTCTCATTAGTTTTATTAAACCATGCTAGTGATAACAAAACGTTGAGCCTATTGTGCCTTCTATTTGTTAGTCAAGTGTTGTTCAATTGTTTTATGATAGCAAATTGTTGAGTCTCTTTTAGCCAACAAGGAGTTATTGTAATTGCCGTTCTCTTTGTGTAAGAATGAGTTTACAAGCCTCTTTAGCTGCAAGTTCTTAGTCCATGCATGTGTTAGGATAATCTTTTGTTCCAAAAGTTTGAGAAATAAAATCATGAGCCTCCTTTGCCTTGGTATAATGTCTCAGATTTCCGTTATTTGTGTTATGCTTTTATGATCTTAATTTCGGCTTACATCGAAGTGTGTAGATGTTTGTTGAGAAAGAGTTTATTGAAGCACTTTGTCAGAAAATCAACCTTGTTCATTTCTAGTTTCTCTTGCTCTGCATATTACTTGAGAAGTTAGAAACGTCTTTAGCTTAAGTTAGTCGTAGTTGAAGTTCTTAAATCAGAAAATCTCAGCTGCGGCGTTTGTGTTTTATAAACTTTGTGCTCTAGCTGATCAAAAAGATAGGCAACTTAGTTTTTAGTTTACTTTCTTTCAACACCATCAGCAAGAGGGAGCTTCCCCTCCTAATTTGAAGAGAAGTTTTACTGTGCATAGCTGTCCGTTTCAAATACACATTCTAGAGGTGCGAATTTAAACGCCAAGTTCATCCAAAGATTTTGTGGAGTTGGAGTTACCTACTCGATCAAGGAAGAAGAAAGAAGTCCATTCAAGTAGAGAAGTTGAGTCAAGCGAAGAAATATTTTCAAACGAAGAAGTTCAGTCTAGCGAAGAAAGCAGAGAAGAGATTACGAGTTTGTTCCGAACTCCACCAAGTGTTTCAAGGTTTGCTCAGCCCAAGGCAGTTCAAGTTGCCACACCAGTGTTTGTTCAACAACCAGTTCAGGCTACTACAACCCCGGTAATCGTATATCAAAGGAGACATCCAAATCAAGCAATGGCTCAACCAGGAGGTCAACAAGGGGGCCAACCCGCTCGTAACGGTGCTACTTGGCTAGTTACTAATCCATCCCCTCTTGAGTTCGTTGACTATCATGACATGCCTAAGAATCCGGAGCACTTCTGCACCAAGTATCAAGTCAACGATCCAAACCGTTCTGCTGAGGATCACATTAAGATGTTCGAGGACCATTTACGAAATAGACAAATTGCATACGCAGATGTGGCTTGCAGATTGTTCCCGTATTCCTTGGGAGAAGAGGCTCACTTTTGGTTTATACACTTACCAGTTGGGTCTATAAGAACATGGGAGCAAATGAAAGAGGCTTTCATTGGAAAGTTCAGTATTCCAATCACCCCAGTAGAGCTCTTCCGCCAATTCACGGAAGTGAGAAGACAAGACAAAGAACCTATCCATGCCTTCAACAATAGATTCTAGAAAGCTCTAACAAGGCTACGTACTCCATATATTGTTCCCGATGCAAGGGAAAATTATTATGCAGCCTTGGATCCATTGACTGCGATGTTCGTGAGACAAGCTCATCCCATTCCAGCGGATATGAACCAAGCATAGGCTAAGGCTGTAGAAGTGAGCCAGAATATGGGACAAAATATAACTGGGCCTTCTTTGTACACCGGCTTGGTCACCACGAACAACCATATGCAGACTCTTACTCCGGCATGGAATCAGCAAATTCCGGCATTGAATCCAGTTCCGCAACCTGCTTACCATGTTACACCGCCATCGGATCAATTGATTCTCCATCCTGGGATACCTTTATCCCAAACTCCAGCTGCACAGCCTGTCTATCTCCAGAACACGGTGCCACCAGCGAAGACACAAGAGGAGAAAGATGAAATGAAAGAATTGGTTGAACAAATGAAGAGGTTGTCATCTGAGGTAACTCACCTCAGAAATCAAAATAATCAAATGCAATCTATGTTGAAGAATTATCAAGCACACCCAGGTGCCAATCGAGGATATCAGAATCATCCTCAACACCATCAAGATGCCCATCGAGGACATGGACACGACAACAGCCATGGGTATCGAAATAATAACCAAGGATATGAAAAGAGGTTCTGGAATACTTGACCTAACAACGGAGGGGTTCCATCACCGCTAGATAACCCGCCGCCTCCAGAGAATCGTCCCACGGACAGGGTATTTCTGGCGGAAGCTGCTATGTCTGGATGGTGTCGGCTTCATAACACCAATCAGCACTCCGAGTTACAATGCCATGAGTTTCAAGTAGCAGCTAATATCTTTAAAGGAGAAGTAAAAAGCACGGAGGGTACTGAGAATCCTCCGACCACTGGGTATGAAATTGTCCCAGTGCAGAGGTATGACCAAGCACTGATTCTAGAAAATGTTAATGTCATGTCTGAATATCAAGGTTAGGCGCCGCCAGAAGCCAATTACAGATTTCCACCAACTTCGGCAAATGGTCCCGTGGAGGCGCCAGATACTCAAGTCTATGAGGAAGCTCAAGTTTATTCAGAGGCTCAAGTATATTCAGAGGTTCAGGACAGTTACTCAGAGGAGCCACTTGACCAAGGTAACTACGTTTTCCCACCTCTCGACAATAGTGTGTTGGTAGAAGGAAGAAGAGAGGTGCAGGCATTTCAGACTTCTGGAGGAGCACCACCCAAAGTATACCAGAGGACTTACCATCAAAAGGAGCCTTTGACGTCCTCGATTCCTCCGAACAATTTCTCAACTCCACCAAATCCGAATGCAAGCAATAACCCAAATCTACCAAGGGACTCTCCGGAATACAAACAACAGAATGTGGTGCAGAATAGAAATGGACAACAAACTGTCCAGCAACAACCCATTCATGTGATGCAGCGTCCTCAAAAGGACAATCTCCCGAGAGATGATTGTTGTACCCAAACCAAATTTTTTGCTTCATCAAGGCATTTTGTATTTAAAAGTCTAAATCTTGTTAAAATGTTGTAGAATACAGTCTTGGGCAATATCAAGCATGGAGTTTTGTCAGTAGTTTGTCAGTCAAAGTCAGTTTTATTGAACAAAACCTAAAGCAGAGACTCAAAATAAAGATCTTCACGATGGAGGAGCATTTCATGACGACATTTCATATTGCAGACGGTCATTTCAATGATCGAAACAGAGTTTTTAAAGATCAAATCATGGAGATTTCTCAGAGAAAAGCCCAAAAGTGCAAGTATAGCTCAGGGGCGCCCAACTTATTGAAGGTCAAGATTCTGGTTAAAATGTTCAAGCATCCAGTCAATCTCTTCAGAATCAGTCTGGCTATCCGTCGAGCTATCCAGCGAGGCGTTCTGAGAACCACAGCTCCGGCAAATCGCGACAGAAGTTAAAATCCCTAAATTTTAGGAGATGAGAAATTTGTCTTTTCCAGGCAAAAGCGCGCCTCTAGCTTGAGGGCGCCCATCTTAAAGCAGGGGTAAATCTCGATAGTTTCGATGCCGGATGCAGTCAATTTGTTCACGACTAGTCTGCTTATCCAACGAGATATCAAGCGTAGTCATCTGATTCTCAGAGTTCAGGCGGCAGTCGTCCAAAGATCAGCTTAAAATGGAGTTTTCACGTTTCTGAGCTTCTCCGTTTATGCCCAGTGCAAGTACAGCTCAGGGGCGCTGGTTTAAAGGACCCTCTAGATGGCAATATTTGCAGACAGAGTCTTCGTGACATTAGTAGTATTCTAGCCTAGCTCCGCGACGCATCATTCAGCTTGTCAATCCGACGTTCCTGGTGGTCGTGGCGGAGATTCTACTAAGCACGTAATTTTACGGGCGGAACCAACAAATGGTTTTCAGTGCATTTTCATAGTCTTAAGGCACCTAGCCTTTAGGCTGGTCAGATGAGCCCGTTCGCGTTCGAAGTCTTCACGACTATTGAGCCTAATCAATTTATCTTTCCAACGAGCATAGCCGTCAGCCTTCAGCATTTGGCAGTCGCTCGTGCGTGCGAGGTCTTTGGTGTCATACTACAAAATGAAGATGTCCGAAAACGTCTAGAAAATGGCTAAGTCTGGGAGCGGTAATTTTATTTAAAATACGCACTGGAGTTTTTGAGGTCTTAGAAGCAGTTTTCTTGCCTCGTCACCTCCAGTGACTTCTCTTAAGGGCCCTCCTGGTTGTCCGTTAAAACAGATAATGACTGAATCGGGTCATCCCAGCTCCAGATATCAGCTGTCAAAGTAGGGTGTTTTTGATGATGTTTGGTTTTCGTCGAGATGACAAAAGTGCAACCTTGAGCCAGGGGCGCTTTTCTTTTGAGGCCCTTAACACAGCTTTCAGGTGTCGTGGATACAGCCGTTGGATGCAGAATATCTCCAGTCATGCAGTGAGCTTCATTTTCATATCATGGCGGGGTTGCAGATTCGCCGCGTCGGCGTTTGAAGTGTCGGATGGCGGTTTAGAAATGGCCAAGTGCAGGCCAGTAAAGCAATTTAATCAAGTCGCCTAATTTTTCAAAGGATCAGCTTGATGGATTTTGCGATTTGTGTCTCCGGCGAACATTTCTTCCTTGTTGATGAAGCTTTCCGTTGATTATTCAAGAACAGTCTATCCACCGGTCATCAGGAAATGGAGTGTCGAAGTTGGCGATGCAGCGGCTTGATCTTTGTCGATTATTAAATAGGAGTTAGTAAAAAGCCATTATCTTGAGCAAATGCTATATGCTCATGTGATGACACGAATCGATGCAAGTCAAGCGATGAATCTGGAAACTTCATCAAGTTGTCAAAATGAAGTTGAGAATATATCTATTGTTATAGATAAGCGTTTTCTATTTTTGGCGCCTTTGCATGATAATAAGTATTTTATTATTATTTTCGAATTTGAACTTCCAGTCAGTGGCAGTTCAACTGAAATGGGCCAATCAGAGATCTTCTATTCTTGTCAGGGTTTTGAAGTATTGCAGTTGCTCAATTGGTGCGAATTTCATCTTCTTTAAGCATGGCGCCATCATTTGTAATTCACAGAGCTTTCAATAGAAATTCGTATTTCTCAAGAGAAAACCCAATCTTAAGAGAAGTTCGTATTTTTCAAAGAGAGATTCATATCTTCAAAGGGAAATCGAATTTTATATATTTTCAAAGCAAATTTAAAGCAAAATTCGTTTTTCTTCAAGGCAAAGGCGTATTTTCAAGCAAAATACGTTTTTCTTCTTTCAAAAGGCGTATTTTCAAGGGAGATTCATATTTCTCAAACAAAGGCAGATTTCTCATCTATTTCCAAAGGCGAATTCTTCATCAACAATCATTGGCGAAGACATCAAAACATTTTATTTGCAGGTACAAGTCAGAATTATCAGCAGACTTCAGACAAGATGGCGATTTTAGCAGAAGCAGAGCACTAAAAACTTCTTTCTTCTGTCTTAAATTCTTCTATTTCTCATCTTAAATTCTTTCGCATGTTTGAAGAATTGGCGGCTTTTGGCAAAACAAATCATCTGGGTTGATTTAGAATAGCTTCCTCGAGAAAACCCATGTGCCAAAATTTTTCAGGAAAATTTACTCCAGAGCATCAGTTCTCGAGTTTCTAATTTTCTCAACTGAAAATTCCTTGCATGGTCGAGTAGAAGTCAAATTTTCGCAAATATGACATTCTGGGTTGTCTTAGAATCTTCTTCTGGACAAAACCCATATCTCAGATTTTTCGCTGAAAATTGACTTTCGATAGGCTATTTTTAGCCTCAGCAGGCTATTTTTAGTTTTCCAGAAAAGTTGTCAGAATATAGCCGTGTTCACAGTCAACAAGCGAGTTTTTCAGAGTACAGTACACACAGACTGAATTCAAGACCAAATCGGTCTTAATTCATGATTTCGTTAGAAAAGCTGAGACCTATTTGTATTAAGCTGCAGATGAGATAATGGCCATCACTTCAGTCACGGAGCCGCCAAAGCTATAAGTTAGTGAAATGCTAGTTTGAGTGTGCGAAGATTGCCAAGATTGCTCAAATTGCTGACATTCAGATGCTGATGCAGTTGACAGCCTCGTTGAGGGATTGGTTGTTCGAGATCACGACCAGTAGACTTCAGTTTCCACCTCTCAGGATAGACATTACACACAGGAGTTAACTTGGTGTTACCCTTTCAAGTTAACTGGCTGTCTCACCTCATGCATATCTATTCTGAGATTCACCTTGTTTACTTGGAGTTTCATTTAGGGTTTTTCGTTAACTGATGGTAGTCTTCCAGTTAACTTGCTTTCAATAAGGACGTGCATGCTCGCACAATTGTCCATTTTAGATTAGATGTTTCGGTTAACTGATGGTAGTTTTCCAGTTGACTGTATAGTTTACTTCATTAGGGTTTGGCAGCAAATCTTGCATGCATTGCAAGCTGTAGATGACTCAAGGTGATTTTAGGGTTCCCTACACCTTGATGTATATAAATAAGAGCTTTTGCTCATTTGTAAATAACTTTTGCTTGAGAGAGAAATATATGCTGCGCCTACCTTGCCCTCAATATTGCTCTTTTGGTATTTGTTCATGTGTCTTCGCTATTATGATTAAGTGTTATGCCACATAGGGTTTCATGCAATTGTAATGGTGGATTCTTTATGTCTTGTGAATCTTTTATCATTTCAATCAAGTGTTATGCCACATAGGGTTTCGTGAGATTGTGATGATAAAATCGTTTTGTGAAGTCTTTGCTACTTTCAATCAAGTGTTATGCCACAGAGGGTTCCATAAGATTGGCGTGGTAAATTCCTCCCATAGTTAGATCCGTTTGAACATATTTACCATTGAGGTCAACTGTTATGCCACATAGGGTTTCAAGAGATTGAGATGATAAATCTGTTTTGTGTATCTTTACCATTGTGATCAATCGTTATGCCACATAGGGTTTCGTGAGATTGTGGTGATAAAGGCTGTTTGTGAAGACTTTACTTTTTTAATCAAGTGTTATGCCACATAGGGTTCCATAAAATTGTCTTGGTAAAGTCTTAAATCTGTTTGTGCCCAATAAGCTTGTTTAGATTGAGATGATAGTTGCGCCACCTTGCCTTCAAGTAGAGAATCTAAACACGTTTATCGTCTATAATCATCCCTGCTCCATTTCCTCATGCTCTGTTTTCTTGAGGAAACTGGATAGATTTAAAGTAGTTAGCTTAGTTGTAGTTAATGATCTGCGAAACCAGAAAATCCTTAGCTGCAGCGTTCTTGGTTTTCTTAACCTTGTGCCTCTTCCAGCTGAGAACAAAAAGATAGGACTTAGATTACTTTTCTTTTCCATGCATTCCAGCACACGAGGGAGCTTCCCTCTAATTTGAAGAGCACTCATTGTGTGTACATAGCTGTCCATTACAAACCTGCACTCCGGAGGTGTTAGATTTTACGCCCACCTATTACATTGGATCTCTGTCCTCGGTATATCAGTCTGTCACCCTATCATTCACATCACCATGATTTGGTGTCTGCTCAAACTGCGTTGCCTTTCAATCAAGGCACGTCTGCGTGTATAATACCTGTATGTATCAAATTCCTCTGGCTGCATGTGATGGCTAAACCCTAAGGATGGCAGGATTTAGCTCTGATACCACTGTAGAAACCCTAGTTTCCCCTTTTTCGGACTCTGACTTGTTTTTTTGAAGTTTTTGAAGTTTTGGTAATTTTTGATGTTTTTGAGGTTTTTTGACAAGAAATGAAAATTGCGATTTTGCTTGGAAATATGAAATAAATTCAAATAAAATATCTAAAGGCCACAATACATAGAAATTGCAAGCTATAATGATGGCGCCTCCTTTATTGTTCAACTTGAATCAATACAATCAGGTTCTGAGAACATGCAACAATAAAATAACAAATTTTTATAGAAAACCTGGAATATGCAGCTTGCTGGTAATTGACTGGAAATGGTACGGCTGCATCAAATAATGACTCCTCCTCCGGTCTGGTGATCTCTACTGCCTCCTGAAACCTCAGCGCCTCAAATGATGCAAACTGGAACCCACAAACAAAGGCGTTTCTTTTAATCTGATGAGTACGGCCCAAGGATAGAGGTACGGCCCTGACAGCAGGTACGGCCTGTCAGAAACAGCAATAAATGTTGTACGGCTTCCTCCAAAATCAATGTCTGAAGCTCTATAAATGGTGCGCCAAGATGTATGATGGTTTCTGAATGAAAGAATATAGCCGAAGCTCTGCAAATGAATTTACTCTGAAGATCAATGATTTCCTCTGTGTGAGAAAACCTCTGCTGGCAATAGATCAAGTGATATTTCACACTCTCTGAATTGCTTTCCGCTGGAGATGGCTCGTTCCCCAAGGAAGTCGAGTTCAAACCCTAAAGTCTGTGCTCAGATCAATTTGATCAGTTCTCAAAATCCAATAATCACATAATGGCTCAAAACCCAAGGCAAATCCTCTCTTATGCTGAAAAGTGCGATTTCCTTAAGAATAGGGTTTTGATAAAATATTCACATTTTAATATTTTAATATTTCAATAGTCTCCTGCTGAATATTTTAATATAAATCAAATGTCAAACTGGCCCCCTTTAATGATGGCGCACCCCTCAAGGCAAATCACTTAAGTTATAATATAACATTATAACTTTATATTATAAATCATTAAATAATTAATATTTAATCAATACAATTAAATATTAATATTTTCCTCGTTACTCATCTGATTACTGATCCGTCAGATGCTGATGAACTCTGAAGTGATTCCGGATGCCGCCAAAGCCATACTGCTAAAAATAGCAGGGGTCCCACACTGCCTGCCAGGAACTGCTAAAAATAGCAATTCTGCAAAAAACCTCCGATTGAGCCAGAACGAACGACCACTGATCAATCTCTGCCAACTGAAGCTGAGCCAAGCTCCGAAGTGACCCTCTATCCAATCAATCAGCCTACGAGGGTCGTGTGATAGGCCAATCCGGTCCTCTGAGAGATGTCACTGAGAAGGGGACATGACATTGTCTCAACATAAAGTTAAGAGAAGCATACCTAGATTTAGCCAAGGAGAATCTTCAAACCACAAGACAAATGATGCTAAAGATAGTTGGGTCAAGCAATAGTTCGATCAGTTATCTATAAGAAGATGACAAGTACATAAGGAGTACCCAAAAGGAGGAAACTTGTCCAAAGAAATATCAATAAACAAGAAGAGAAAATAAACCTTGGAGAACCAGCAATGTTGACATCTAGAGGGTCTCAAACAGGTAATCTCCTCAAAGGAAAAGAAAGAAAGAAAAAGGACATCTTCCACAAAACAAAATAGAACCACCCCTGGATTGAAGCTTATATATAAACCAAGTGATTCTAAAGATATTCTCGAGATAAAAGGATTGGGTGGGAAATAAGGTCACAAAAATGCATTGAGGAACTACCTATTTGCACTAGAACATACACTAAAGCATAATTGTTTGAACCCTCTTAAACCAAGCCCTATCACGCCCTATCACAAGATCCCAAGATAGGGCCTTTAACCTTAAAGCCATACATCATTGTCGACTTAAGCATTGCATCAAAGACGTGCATCTATGAAGGGATTTCCTAGAAATGCAACTAGAAGCATTAGCACTCAAGGATAGAGAATGAAATGAATCCCTTACAAAGATGAGACTAAGAGACCACAAAGAAAGAGGAGGACCAATAAATTGAACTCCCAAATAGGTATAAGAAGTTGTGATCTACATTGGGACCCCTCACTAGAAAAAATGAAACTTGGAAAGAGCATACTTAACTACTTAGCATAGATACAATAAAAATGTTGTCCTGAAGGGATTTCATGCAGCCAATAACAAACAAGCTTGTTCCAGATTAAAATGTTACAAAGATAGCTAGAAGGAAAAATGGTTTCAAGGAAAGATATGTTGGATATGTTAGTATGCTTGCTAGTCCCATGGGATTTTGCCTCATTTGTCCCAACATGCCCAAGCTGACCATTGTATGAGAAATGTTTGACAAAATATCCCATCCATTATTAGCCTTAATTGGAGTATATTAGTCCTAATTACGAAGCTTGCAGAACCATCATACATGAAAAAAGCTCACTACAATCCCCTTGTGTGCAAGTTTGGATTGTTACCGTTATTTTGGAAAATGATTTGTATCTGTTTCATCTTGATTGGATTATTACATTGGGATTCATGTTAGATTGATCCACTTGTTTTGGTATCTTAGCATGCTGTCCTTCCTTGACACTGTGAGGAGCCCTCTGCTCTGTGTTTCATTGACATATCACTTCCAGATTTAACCATCCCTTTTATTTCCAATGGTGGCTGGATGAGAACCTAAGGGCTGAAATTTGAGCATTTTGTTTCATAGAAGAGCATGTTCAGCACTAAATATTGAAATGCACATTTAGCTTTTGACACCAAATTCCTTTTAATATTTGCACACTGTTTTGCGAAGACTGACTGACCTAACCATGTTTTGACCATCAATTGGAATGTAAAATATTGACAGCTATTGTAAATGGGAAATGTTTAAGTTTCACTTCTATGTATGGAAAGTATAGGGACTGTATTATTTAAATATATTTTTTAAATAATTTAATTTGAGAGTATTCTTTAGAGGATTATAACAAATGGGATATTTAAGTTTGAGCACCTATGAGTACATGATACATGATCTTGGTATGGACCAATCTGAAGCCTCTTCTGAAGAACGTATTCTTGACATGTCACTGTTCTAGGCTTCCTTGCTGCATCCACAATTGAAAAACTTGGAATTGGCAAAACTCGGCCAACCCAAAAATAATTCAAAAACTTGCACTTGGCAATAACTCAGGGAAAATCTCAGCAAATTTTCAAAGCATTAAAACCACATAAATATAAAAAAAAATCTCCATAAACGTGCATACTACTGAATTTAGGGAGCAAATTATTGATTATATGCAGATGCGAGTTTACAACTTTGTCAAGAGGCAGTTATAGGCCCATTAACATTTTTTCTTCCCAGTATAACAATAGCATTGTCATTGAATGAGATGCTTTTGGCCCACAGTTCTCTCTGTCTTCCATAACTCTCTCCCTATCTCCCTCAATCTTCGCCATGGCTCTCCCATGGCCACTATCACATACCAATTGTTTGTCTTCTTGAGGTAACAACAATACACAATGGAGGATTTCATGTGCAGGTTTTGAAAGGTCGGCGTTATATGAGTATTACCTATGTGATAAGGTTGGCAAAGCAATGGGAGGGATGAATAATTGGTGGTTAGGGTTTTTTCTTTGGCCAAACCTAACAGTTGATTTGCAGGAGTCAACATAGTCGCAGTCAGCGTCAACCAAGAGCATGAGTATGAGTACGGTGCACTCTCATGTGCCACTCCCCCAACACCACTGCTAAAAAATCAGAGAACAAAATGATGACAAATGATCACTTTTTTCAGGCTGAACAGACTTTGTAAAATGCAGCTGAGATTTTATACACAAAAATTGCAAGTTAATGCCAAATTTTCAATGAGTTCTCCCTAAGTTTTCACAATAACTCAATGCCAAGTTATTCTGCAAATAACTCACGAGAAATTATGACTCGCAAGTGGCATGAGTTTTGCATCTTTGTTGTAATTTAGTTTGTGTCCTTTGCATCAGCTAAGACTTAAAACTCAACCTCTAACATGGGTTCCCCTATTGTAGTAACATGGACATGGCAATGAGTTTAGTGGGGTTTGTATTTACTATTGACTGTTAAGTGTAGAGCTTTTTTGCTTAATGCATCCTTTGTTTTCCATTGGGCAATATATTTGTTCCTAGCAATGTATACTGCCAAGAATAGCTTTGTTTTAAATAATCGCCTGACTGTAATCAGCTTGAAGCTTTGTGACTGTCATTATCTGTGACAGCCTTTAATCTTGGGCAGTTTGTCTGGATTTGTTAGATCACTAATAAATGTAGAATTTTGATTACCTCCTATAATTTAGTTTGAGGAGTCCACCATTTCCTTATCATGGGACAAATGTAATGTCCCCATTATTTCGCAAGCATCAGAGTCATTGGATTAGCCTATTATGTCGACCCTCGTAGGCTAAGGGTTCTGGTTAGAGGGTCACCTGTCCGGGCACCTGGTCGGAAATTTGCTTATTTGGTATCCGGAGTCGGTGACGTGGTGAATTTGCGCGTTTGGCGTGTAATTGGAGCTTAAAATATTGTTCATCACCACTTATTTCACTTACTCAGGCTTGGGGACCATGTGTCTATTTGTTAAAGGGGTCACTTTATATTTTGCTGTTACTATTCACTGATAAAGTGAAAAAAGAAATAACTTAAGTGAATAGTGTTTTTTAATGAATAGTGATTTCAAGTGAAAATTATAAAAGGAGAAGAGAAAGTTCGAACTTCTCATGCTTGAGATTATGTTTGCTGATTGAAACTTGAAGTGTGGAGTTTGGGAGAGAAGGAAACTAGGGTTTCCCGATTTCTGCAGTGGGTAAGCCTGGATTGGGCTTGTAGTTAGGATTTGGCATCTTGAAGGTGTGAAAGACCACCCTAAAGTGCTGGTTTATTCTTGTTGCTGCTTTTTGGAGCTCGAATCTGCTGGTTACAAGCTGTTGGAGGCATCTTTTGGAAGGGTTTTTGCTGCCAGCATCTCCATTCGCCATCTTGAGGTAGTTTCTTGCATTTTGGAAGATTTTGAAAGCTGATTTCTTCATCTACAGCCAGCCGCACCTTCTTGAGGGTTTGATCAGCTTGGAGGAAATAAAACGCCTTCATATTGTTGCTGCTTTCTTTCCTAAAAGGGGCGCCATCTTATTTAGAAGCTTTTCCATCAAGAAATCGGTAGGGAAAGTTTGTATTTGATTTTGTATGAGCATTTGCTTGGGCGCGGGTACTGTAGCAGTCACTATTCACAGTGAAGTTTGGCTGTAAGTGGAATTAAGACTTAAGATGTATTGCCTCTTGGATTTGATGCTAATTATATATGCCATGTAAGCTGTTATATCATGTAGAATGCATCTTAGAGGTTTTTTGAATCTTGCTCAAGTATCTCTTGAATTGTATGCAAGCAGCCCATTAATGTATTCTCTTGTAATGAAGAAGGTCTCTTAATTATGAAATTGAGTTCATTGCTTGAATATCATTGGCGTTTAGTTTATTTGTGAGTTCATATTGCATGTATATGCTGGTTACATTCATGAGTATCATTGGCATCAACCACAAAAACACAAAAACAAGAAACAACAGATTACAAACCAAAAATCAGTCCTTTAAACGAAGTGAAATCAAATCAGCAGTAAGCACGGTACATCACAGTGGTATCAGAGCGGTTTCCTGCCATCCTGTTGGGTAGGTTTCAACTGCAGTTCGGAGGTTTCAGTGAACATGGCCACTTCCCAGAAGCAGTGGGACAAGGACATGAAAATTCTTAAACAAAGTTTGAAAGGGTTGGATGAAAATCAGAAAAGGATAGATGAATTGTTTTCAGACCCTGCAAAATTAGATAGAGTAGCGAGGCGTATGGCTTCCATTTTTAAGAGGTCTACATCACATAACAAAGAGAAGAAAGAACATGAGGTCACTATAGTGTCCAGAAGCCTTCATGATGAATTCTCAGCTGTTAATGACCAGCATTCAGCGGATCCCTTGGTGAGCAAAAATCAGACCTTAGAAGATCCACGTGTTGATGATAGAGTTGAAATTTCTAAGGCAGCTGTAGAGGAAAGGTACTTGAGTCCTTTGGAAGATGAAGAAGAGTTAGAACACAAGGGTGATGGACCTAAACAAGATGCTAAAAGATTGCAGGATGAACATGTCAAGGGACATACAAATGAAGACAAATCAGAACAAAGGCTTTTAGGGTTGGAAGATTTACAAGACCTTTTGGCGGTGAAGGATGATAGAATTGATCAAGCATTGACACGAGTGGATTCTACATCATCTTTTGAGACATCCTATGAGACTTATAGCAGCAGTGCCTTAGAGGATGATGTATGTGCTGATGATAGCATACATGATGATGCTAATCATGATGAGAATGAGGTTGACTCAACCTCGTACTACAGTGAAGATTGGGGTGAAGAGCAAGAGGCGGATCAGGAGATGGAGTGCGAAATGATCGACAATCCATTGTTCGAGATAGATGCTTCTTGGACATATGATAACCCACTCTTCGAGATAGATGATGTTCACCCTCTTGAACCGAGTCTTGAGATGAGCACTGATTGTGGATCGGGACTTCAGACAGGGTCCACAGTGGAATTTACTGAGGCGAGCATTGTGAGGAGTGTTCAACACTTCTCTTCTAGTCCACATACAGAGGATTTGTTGGCATGTCAGTGTGGATTGGTGCAGGACGTATACCATCCCTTCTTGGATGGAGAGTTACCATCTTCGGTAGATGGAACCAGTGGTTGCAGATACCCGACTCAGTTGTTGGCGGGTGAGTGCTTGCAAGATCAGTATTTAGTCTTCCATCAGGCTGATGTGTATCCTACAAGGTTTGTTGCTTCTTTGTTTCAGAGACTACTGGTGGACACAGGGTTACAGAGGGATTATAATGTCAACAGGCTTGATGGCACAGGTGGATATCACATCCATGAGAGTTTAGCGGAGGTTATAAAGAGATGTTACGTAGCAGATGTTGTCAGTTATCCTTACCTCCTCATGATGGATGGACATGAGTTCAGTTTATATTGGGATCCAGGCGGAGACAGAGTTGGCATGATCGTTTGGGTGGGTCCCAGTGCATTACTTCACCACTTCTGGTATGGTGGAGTTACGATCAATGCTGAGAGAATCTTGAATGATATTCACAGCATTCACGAAGTTATTACCAGCACCCATAACAGCCTTGATCTTAGTGACAGCAGTGATGAAACTGGGCATCAACATGAGAGGAAAATGATTACACCAGGAAGTGATGTTTCTACAGAGTTGTCACACATTGGTACTCGAGATTCGGGTACTAATAATGCAATTCATGATGTCGGATCAGGCCACAGTAAGTCTGATTTTTCATATCAGACCGTAGAAAACCAATCAGAAAGGTTAATCAGGGGCAATGAATTTCGAGATTGTGAGTTAGGTGGAGGTGCAGATACCTTGGAAGAGGAAGAGTGCGAGGACACCGACAAAACGACAGCTTCAACAATATCGGTTGAGCCATCCTACAAGGTACATAGCCGTAGTACCCCTGTTGAAATGGTGTGTGAAGTTGATAGCACACACGAGACTGCTTATCAATTGGGGAGCGATGATGATTTGGCTTCATATCTTAGTACAGCTTCCAAATTAGAGAATTCGTATGGGAGTGATGAGTTCCAGGGTCCTCATGGTGTGTTAGGACAACTGAAGGCTAATGATAGTATGATTGCCGCAGCCATAGAGCATTTTGATGCTGCTTGTCAGATGTTGGCTACGTTGGATGGGAACACTCCTATGTCAGATTGGCACAATGATAGTAGTCTCTCCTTTCCAGAGTTGCACGCACTTCGAGAGGCAGTTGGAATTATGAAACAACATTACCTACAGCTCCTTGCGGACAGAGATTTCCTTCTCGAGTGGGGTTGCATCTGTCACAAAGCATGGAAGGGGAAGGAAGAGGAGTTTGATGAGCTCACTTATGAGCTTGAGATGACCATGGATTTCTTGAAGAGCACTCAATTGGCCCTTCAAGAGTCACACTCACGGTTGGAGGAGCTTACCGTGGTCTCGAGTTTGGCACAGTCTTCACCAGCTTCCGATACGGTTCAGGTTTCCATGGCAGCAGTTGGCGAAGAACATATGTCTACGGGTTGTGGGTGTGAGCAGGTTGATGATGAGGTTACTACATCCATCACGATTTCAAGGGCAGTTGTTACAGATGGGATGAGAGCCTTGGTGGAGAGTTGCGGAGAGCCATGTGTCACACCTGGTCCTTCCGAGTTTAGTCCCATGACAGGTGATGCGGAACAGGTTATGGATAGCTCTTGTGACATGGTAGTTGACTCACCAGGGAGTTATGTGTCGACCTGCGACACTACTATGTCTACTTTACAGGAGATATGTAGAGTAGCATCTAGTTGGGAGATCGGTTCTTGTGACGATTTGTTTCCTTCTCCTAGGAGCAAATCAGTTTTTCCATCCCATACAGTTGATTTCGGTTGGCAGTCTGATGAGCCTATTCAGCAGCACAATTCTAGGGACTCGGAGTTGGACGGTTCAGACCTGCATGGAATGATTGCGCAGTTTGTGAATAAGCCCTTATTTGAGTTTGATGGTGGTTTGATCTATGACAATCCACTCTTAGGGCTAGAAGCCGATCATACTCCTGATACTAGTTCCAGGTTGGGTGATAGTCGCAGAGTTTTGGATCGTCCTAGTGCATCGGGATGCCAAACAGGGCTCACGGAGGAGTTTAATAGGGTGTACACGGTGAAGAGTGTTTATAGTTTTTCCTTTGATCCACCTATACATGATTCATATTCGATGCACAATTCTTGGGCGCAGGGTGATTCTGTTGGTGCAGTCAAGGGGAGTACCTCTTATTTGTGTCCAGAGTTACCATCTTCAGAAGATGGGACTAAAGGTTGCTAGTACCCAATTCAGGGGCTTGCAGGGGATTACTGGCAAGGACAACAGTCCGTTATCCATCATGCTGATAGGTATCCGACAGGGTTTGTTACTCTAATGCCACAGGGATTTCATATGGATACATGGGTACAAAGTGATTACGGTGTCAGCAGACATGATGGTTTGATTAGTTATCACTTCTTCGGGTGTTTTGGAGAGATTCTAGATAGATATTGTACTGCAGAAGTTTCTAGATATTTTTGTCTCTTCATGACAGCTGAATGGGAGTTCAGGTTGTATTGGGATCCAGGTGGTGACAATTCTGGCACCGCAGTCTGGTTGGGTTCCGACAGGTTGCTTCACCATTTTCAGCATGGTGAAGTTGTGATCAAAGTTGCGCAACGCAAGTCAGAGGTTATCAGACATGGCAGACTTCCATTTTGGGTTTGGGACCCAGGGATATTTTGCGCAGGTGTGTTTATGCTGGCGTGTCATGAGGCAGTTAACGGTGCATGGGACATTCCACAGTTCTTCTTTCAGGCCTTCCGAGAAGTGAGGTTCCTTCGCAGTAATGATTTGCTTGGGGACAAGCAATTTCAGGGAGGGCGGACTGTAATGTCCCCATTATTTCGCAAGCATCAGAGTCATTGGATTAGCCTATTATGTCGACCCTCGTAGGCTAAGGGTTCTGGTTAGAGGGTCACCTGTCCGGGCACCTGGTCGGAAATTTGCTTATTTGGTATCCGGAGTCGGTGACGTGGTGAATTTGCGCGTTTGGCGTGTAATTGGAGCTTAAAATATTGTTCATCACCACTTATTTCACTTACTCAGGCTTGGGGACCATGTGTCTATTTGTTAAAGGGGTCACTTTATATTTTGCTGTTACTATTCACTGATAAAGTGAAAAAAGAAATAACTTAAGTGAATAGTGTTTTTTAATGAATAGTGATTTCAAGTGAAAATTATAAAAGGAGAAGAGAAAGTTCGAACTTCTCATGCTTGAGATTATGTTTGCTGATTGAAACTTGAAGTGTGGAGTTTGGGAGAGAAGGAAACTAGGGTTTCCCGATTTCTGCAGTGGGTAAGCCTGGATTGGGCTTGTAGTTAGGATTTGGCATCTTGAAGGTGTGAAAGACCACCCTAAAGTGCTGGTTTATTCTTGTTGCTGCTTTTTGGAGCTCGAATCTGCTGGTTACAAGCTGTTGGAGGCATCTTTTGGAAGGGTTTTTGCTGCCAGCATCTCCATTCGCCATCTTGAGGTAGTTTCTTGCATTTTGGAAGATTTTGAAAGCTGATTTCTTCATCTACAGCCAGCCGCACCTTCTTGAGGGTTTGATCAGCTTGGAGGAAATAAAACGCCTTCATATTGTTGCTGCTTTCTTTCCTAAAAGGGGCGCCATCTTATTTAGAAGCTTTTCCATCAAGAAATCGGTAGGGAAAGTTTGTATTTGATTTTGTATGAGCATTTGCTTGGGCGCGGGTACTGTAGCAGTCACTATTCACAGTGAAGTTTGGCTGTAAGTGGAATTAAGACTTAAGATGTATTGCCTCTCGAATTTGATGCTAATTATATATGCCATGTAAGCTGTTATATCATGTAGAATGCATCTTAGAGGTTTTTTTGAATCTTGCTCAAGTATCTCTTGAATTGTATGCAAGCAGCCCATTAATGTATTCTCTTGTAATGAAGAAGGTCTCTTAATTATGAAATTGAGTTCATTGCTTGAATATCATTGGCGTTTAGTTTATTTGTGAGTTCATATTGCATGTATATGCTGGTTACATTCATGAGTATCATTGGCATCAACCACAAAAACACAAAAACAAGAAACAACAGATTACAAACCAAAAATCAGTCCTTTAAACGAAGTGAAATCAAATCAGCAGTAAGCACGGTACATCACAACAAAAGATTATAAGATGGTTTGAGATCTCCTTTGTAATTGATTGTAAAGACTCAAGAGTATTGTGACTATTGATCATAGCTTATAACGATCAGGACTTAATGTACCAAAGCACTGTTGAGATTGAAAATTCTTGGCCTTGATCATGTTATACAGTTGTACTACAACTTCTTGGTAAACAATTATGAAATTTTAGCTGGCATTTTAGTAATGTCTTTTGGACACCTTTATATCTGAGTGTGAAGAATTGTGGGTGAGATATGTGCTGACAGGGAGAATGCAAAATTTGGTGTTATATTACTTTGGACAGTAGCTTGACTTATGGGCAGCTTTTATCGCTTTCACAATATTGACTGACTTCATCAGTGCAAGATGGTTTTATAATTTTAATGGGTTTTAAGTTTTGGATGCTTAGAAATTAGCTGTTTATTTATGACCTTTTAAGACCTTGACAGTTTGCAATGTGTTGGAACATTCCTTTGGATGGTGATTGAAACCTTGGCATAAGAATGTCTAGGACTATTGCAAATGTGTTGTGTTAATATGCCACCGTGAGTCAACCACTGATTGAACTCTTTGGAAAAGAAGTTTTTAACTTCGTTGAACTATGGAATTTTATGTCATATAGAGATAAGCCCTTGTAGTTAATATATATGAAATTTCAGCAAAATTCTTGATCGGAGATGAATTTAAATAAGTGATATGGCTTAGGGAAGGATTTTGAGAACATTGATTTAGTTCCAGTGGAAATGTTGACTTCAAAAATAAACTGTGTTGATAAAAGGTGGAATCCTAAAATGATTGTGTAATAATATGGTGACCAACATTGCACAAACAGTTTCAGAGGATGATGTGGTGGCCAATATTGCAAAAACAAATACAGAGGACGAAAGAATGACCTCAATAAGAAACAAAGGCAAGTGTTGACTTTATGATATAAACAATCTCGACTCAACCATAGGTATGATGCCAAATGACAATTGGCGGTAGGAAAAACAATATATGTATATAAGAAGAACTATCACATTGCATGTATAATTGGATCATGGTGAATTTGTTTCACTGAGAATTATGGATAACAATACTCCAATCTAAGAGGACTGACAAACTTCAAAAGAATAGAAACCCACATGAATATATCATGAACATTCAGAATGACATGAATTCGACCTGAAGGAACCTACAACCAACCAAATGCCACCACTTTCTTCAATGAAATATGCTTCCTAATCAAGAAATGCAAGGACTAAGAAGCAAATCATCCAAACAGCAAACTCATTTACTGCTATAGAAATGGCAACATGGCCACAAGTTGTGTGTTTCTTGCAAATTAACCTGAAATTGTTCCTTCATCATAATGTGCCATCCTGTGAACTCTTAGCATTTCTCGCTAATAGTTAGTTACGCATTCATCAAATTCTGAGTTTGTGGCAGTCATAGAGTCAAATCTCAAATTGCTTGTAATGTCATCCTCAACACTATTTCTGCCTTAAAAACAATTAAATCATTCAAATTGCTTGCTTACTTTTATTTTAAACATTTTATTGTCATGTCTCCAATAAAGTACTAATTCAGTACTGAAATATCTTGTAGATAAATAAGACAGCTAATGAAGGACATGAAACACATTCAACTGAAAATAGCTGATGGTAAATATAAATCCTGCTATTTTCCTTCCACAGAACAATTCATAATATACAGAAGATAAATGCAATGAACTAAATCCAACAAAATACAGCCCAAACATGCATCATCATACCTCCTGTTCTTTTCTTTCCAGGAGGGGAACAGCCAAAAACTGGCACTGGTCTTCCGTGCATAAGACCTGAGTAATAGCTATCAAAGTTGTTAGTATTGCCAATTGTATTCTTCAGCTGACTTTGCTGTTTACGGCTCTTGGATCTCACATGATCTTCTGTAGAGTCCCTATCACTGTTGCTTGTATCCTACCACACATACAGAACTCTTTGTAATTAGCTAACTGCCACACAATGGTGTTGTCACCCTTCTAAGTCTCATACAGTTGAATAAAGATATTTCCAATGTAATACCAACATTAACAAGAATAAAGACAACTACGTATAGCAAACATAAATCAGCCATGATGATTGCTATGAAAACAATCTCAAAAAGGAAAGGTCAGTTGATCCAGGCCATATCCTACACAAGCATGTTGCCTGAAATTAATTCCAATTGAATTGTATCTTTGAATATGTTTTAAATAGCATTGTTTTTAGCAAAAGAAAATGTATATTAATATCTACGAATGACCAAAGTGGACCAATTGGATTCAACAGTACATTCACTTAATGGTAATTAACTATTAAGTAATAGGGTAAAATGACCAGAGGTTATTAAAAGTGACAAATTATCAAGAACTAAAGTGAATAACCAAAGCAAAAGAGAGCAAACGTAAAATGGCTAAACCCCAAACCATAAGATCTAATTACAAGTACAAAGAATCATGTGAAACCCCTCTATGAAGCACAAAGTTGATAAAGATCAAAGCAATAGACTATCACTAGAAAGGCTCAAGAACGAAGAATCAATGACATCATCATCTACCATTGTGAAAAGGCCAATGCACAATATGATAATGCATATAATTTAGTGTGATCTGGACTCAATCAGTCCAGTTCAGGGAAAACATGATTCATCACTGTCACATAAAAACCAAGCTCACTACACACCCAAAATGACAAGTTTAAATTTTAAAACAAAATCTACAAGACAAGAAGTAAGGATGAAAACATTCTGATACAGAGGTGAAATATGACCAAGGGAGGGGATTTTGGGTGATTGCAGGCTGTATCCTCACCTTAGCAGCCATCACCTATGGCTATCACATCATTTTTAGTGATGCCTTACTGTAGCCTCATCATCCCAGAAGATTGGTACCATGTAGCACTACTGTACATTCCACATCCAACTCAGTTGGATAATCTGGAGATGGTGCACAGCATCAACAATCTCTGTATGCTTCACATGCCATGTCAGAACTTCACACCATGTTGCACCATATTTCCAAGGCTTGTGCTATGTTAGCATACCTATCTGTGTAGCATCTATCTGGAAGAGGAACCATCACACCACTAGGTAGGTGAACAATCGTCAGTTATAGAAACCCAACTGTTTCATAAACCTTTTTAGTATAATGTTCTCATAAATCTATTAAATGCATCTGCAGTATCTGTTTTCATAGCTAGGTTTATAGCAGAAACGTTGCTAGAAAAAGATCATACATCTCTCGTATGGCATACATACAAACCACACAGATAAATAAATTTCTCTATTCCAGTTCTATTTTTTCAAGGGGGGCATTCTTTTATTGTTATTATTAAATCATTGTCAACGAATCAAACACAGCTTCTGCATATGACACATCTAGATGCATACACTTTAGAGTTTTATAATTTATTCCTCACATCCATCATTGGTACCAAATAAAATTTCCAGTTCACACACATGAATTGGTTTTGCAGTGAGTTTGTTCATACATGTCAGCACTCATGTACAGAAATAAAAGGAAAGAACACGATGGGTTAGAGTACTGAGAACAGTGCGAAAAAGTTAAAATGGTTGATTCCCCAGAAAAAGGCTTTTGATGCATCCACAAACATTCAACAACTCAATAAAATGCTCCCTGGGAGCAGTGTAGTGTGCTCTTCAGTGAGTTTGATGAACTTTAATGCAGTTAGGTCCCCCTACCTTGGCACAACCTTTTGTCTCAGATGCCAATGCACCTTTTCAGAATCAAGGCCCACAAATTCCAACTCAATCGGGGCATTCCAATGTTACAAGGAAAAATCCACATCTTTGCATAGGAGAAATAGATTTGGCAACTAGAAGCCTAATTCTCTATTGTGGTTACTGAGAAAATCACTTCAGCACATTGAAGATGTCCACATCAATTTCACACTGATAAGAAGCCTACAGTTCCCAAAGTGAGCAAGAATTGGAACCTATAGACTCTTGGGAGAAGTTCAACTGCCCCCTATGAAGTTTTGTTGGCATGGGGAATTCTGGAAGTTTTCTCAGTATTCCTTGTTATTATGAATTATCACATCACTTTTTCTCTATACCTGAAATTCATTTCATGCATTTTTAACATATAAGGAATATCAATTTCTCTAAATGCAATCTATTGGCAATTTTATAGCTGAAGAATATTTTTATGTATCAAAATGTCATACATTATGGAATAAATGGATGTAGAAAATATATCAAGAGCGCAAGAAATTTAAAATAACTTAAGCTATTTGAGTAAAAATAAATCAAAGAGTACTATCCTTTTAAGCACTATGAGGACAAGTCCATAAAGTTCTGGCAATTGTGCCAACACAAGGATCAATTGGTACAGAGTACACTAACAAGTACAATGACTAACTCACACGCCTAAACATTGCAAAGACATGGCAGAATAAGGTGTTAAGTACATCAGTGAACTTTAACATTAAATCCACACTGAGTGCGGTATATTATCTAAGCATACATAGTAAATATTTGTGTTTCTTCAAGTTTGCAAAAACACAGGATGTGAGGACGTGAGTGCACAGTTTCAAGACAGAAAAAAAAATCCTGCATTTTGGGGATGTCAAGGGGAATGGCTATTAAAAATTTAAAATAACCTAAAAGAACTGAAGGTAGCTTGAATTTAAAAAGAAAATACAATGTGCTAAATTGGTAATGTCGATTCTCCCCATTTTAGAATTTTGGGGTTTCTTGGCTCTTTTTATTTAAAAGCCACATTATCAATTTTATGCACCCAATGGAGCAGGCTGTCCTATTGTGGAAAAAGGGAGCATTCCCTCCAAGTCCCCAAGACATCCAAGACATCACTATGAACACTAATGACATGTCCCCGTGGAATTATGGTGAGTGTAGAATACATTTACATATTGTAATACAAAATAGAATGTATAATTCTGATAGGTGAGACTGAAGGGGGCATGCTTTGTAAGGCATGTCACATCAAAGTGATAGATTGTATATAACATTAGGGTGAGAATTAGCTATATACCATCAAGATGGAATTCCTCACCACTAATACATCAAGGTGAGAATATGACCATACCTCCAAGATCAAAATAACATTCAAGATGAAGTAGAAGTTCACATCTTTTCATTTAGTGCCATGCATAAGAATCAACCTACACCTGGTAACAAAAACTCTCTTGCATAGAAGAAATAAACATTGCACCAAGGAGAATTGTTGTCATCAACATGACAAAAGGCTTCAACACCTACTACATCAAACAAATGCAAGAAGCAAGGAGAGAAATGGTTAGATCGATGTGGCATAAACATCCACAACAAATCTTAAACAGAACAATCCTTAATTGTGCAATCTACATCAAGTCCCATGCAAGAAAAAGACACTTATCTAAATGCTACCTATCTAAGTACCAACATATCTACCAATTATATCTCTGTAAAACATGAGCACCTTTCCATACCAAATGTTCATTCAAAGTTCAGCCCCTCCATGTCATGATCAATAGTGATGGCCAAAAATATATCACCGTGCTAGATACGATCAAACGCTTAGGCCTTGCAACAAAAGTACAACCTTGGCCATTCTCTCTAAGTTTCATCAAGGTAATAGACATCTTAATCAAGCACGAATGAGCGTTTCGGTATGGAGTCAAGACCATGCATGATACAACCTATAATGTCCCCTTCTCAGTAGCCACTCAAGGTGATCACTTAGTCTTTTAATTCTCAAAGGCTAAAAGTAAATTTAAGGCAATCCTTTACTTAATTATTTAATATTGCCTGGCGTCAAGTTAATTTTATAAGGTGATATTAAGAAATTAATGAAGTAATGTTTTAAAGTGACTTAAGTGAAATATTTAAAATGAACTTTATAAAGTCATTTTATATTTGTGAGCAGGAAATTAAGTGGGAAATATAAAAGGCAGAAAAAGGTTCATTTCTCACATTCTAGATTTTATTTTTCTCACAACAACTTTGGAGAGCCTTTGGAGGTTTTCATGTTGAGGGTTTGGAAACCCTACTGTTCCAGTTTCGGTTGTGAAACGATCAACCCTAGCTGAGAATCTTGGAGAAAGTCATACAAGATTTCTATGGGTGCTTAATGGAGTTTATGAATCATTTCAAAACAATCAGTGGTACAAAATAGATTTGTTAGTGAGCAAGTTTGGAGTGTAGTGAGAGTCTTCGAAACCAGATCAAGCTCTTTAGTCAAGGTCGTGATTTTCACCTGGAGCTAATATTTTCAGTTCAAGTATTTCTATATCTTCTCCCAGCATCCAGGAGTGTTGCTCTTGAGTCGTGCAAGGCCCTCGCAACTAAGTCATTGTAAGAACCCTTCTGGTTCTAACCCCCGATAACTGATGCTGAATGACAAAGGTTTGTTTGTTTTTGATGATTTTTGTAACTTTTTTGTGTTTTTGACAATATATGATTTTTTTGTAATTTTATAAATGTAATGCTAGGCAAGAAATGACAATAAAGAAATGCAAAACAACAAGAGAGCTAGAGCTGCAAATGGAGCTATTTTGATATTAAAATATTTCTATAAGCTTTCCATAAGCTTTTACAAAGAAGTTCATACCTGGATTATAAAGTATTTATTTATATTGAAAACTGGAAATGATTGGCAGCCTTGAATAATCAGCTCAGATGGTCGATCTGCTGCACTGATGAAGTTCTCCTCCTCAAAAATGATAGCACTTGCCTTGAACACCCTAGACGCCCTCAATAGTGAAGATATTTGACCCAAACCCAAGGCATTTCGACCTTGGCTTCACACGCCCAAAGAG